>CM035361.1:3749166-3764166 GCA_020137815.1 Hormiphora californensis | reverse complement strand
ATTTAAAGTCAAGTCAAGTCATTTAAAGTCAAGTCAAGTCAAGTCTTAAATCAAGTCAAGTCATTTAAAGTAAAGTAAAGTAAAGTAAAGTAAAGTAAAGTAAAGTAAAGTAAAGTAAAGTAAAGTAAAGTAAAGTAAAGTAAAGTAAAGTAAAGTAAAGTAAAGTAAAGTAAAGTAAAGTAAAGTAAAGTAAAGTAAAGTAAAGTAAAGTAAAGTAAAGTAAAGTAAAGTAAAGTAAAGTAAAGTAAAGTAAAGTTTAAAGTAAACTTTAATATCAAGGAAATACTGGTCCCTGATTGGCTGATAATCATTCACGTGACCTAAATAACGAGCTCTGATTGGTTGTTTACCGTTGTTGGTGACGATGTTCCAGAAGTCTGAGAAATCCTCGATATTTCCACCTTGTTCAATCAGTTTCTGTGTAACGGTCTGCAGAGGGGGGGGGGTAATTATTATTAGCTCAGATACCAAAAAATATCATAATAATCACCCTATTATAGAGGGAAATTTACGTCCTAGTTTTTACACTAATTTCGACACTTATGTGAAGGTTTGGCTAACTGATCGGGGAAGTATAGAGTTTTGAAAAGCGAGAGGGAGCTTATGATTGGGTGGGGAGTTTAAAGGTGTCAGTTTTAATATGATAAAATATCTCTGATATCTCTGATTAGGCAAGAGTTATCTCCCCTAACAAGCTATGATATGATGACCTTCGCAAATAAATATCGAATATTTTCAGGATTTCCACAGAACAGTTTAGAGATTTTGACATATTTTCGAGTTCTCATACCGCTCCCCCCGAGTAGTCTCGAGACAGAATCATGTGAGCTGGACCGTTACCCATGACAGCTATTTTTGACATTAAATTGTTGGGAATTTAGTTCTGATAGGACGTTGTAGCAACAAAATAACTTCAGTCACATACTTCTCCAGGGATTTCTAAATTTGTCAGCCGTATGGCGGTGCAGTGCCGACCCGATCTGAGCGTACTGTCGCTCGTTTTGAGAATCAAAACGAGGCTAGACAGAGTTCCCTCGAAAATTATAAGATCCGAAAAAACTTGCATCCACATTCCACCCTACAGCTAATACTTAAAACACTAAATTCTAGAACTGACCTTGATGGCACAGATGCCATTGCACTGACTCCAGCACACATTCTTGTGGCAGCCCCAGTTACATCCTGTCTCGGCGTTACAGGCGTCCTTGTCTCCCCAGTAGCAATATCCTGTGCAGGGAATTAGTAAATTAGTAAAATAGTAGCAGTAACCTGTGCAGGGAATTAGTAAATTAGTAAGATAGTAGCAGTAACCTGTGCAGGGAATTAGTAAATTAGTAAGATAGTAGCAGTAACCTGTGCAGGGAATTAGTAAATTAGTAAAATAGTAGCAGTAACCTGTGCAGGGAATTAGTAAATTAGTAAAATAGTAGCAGTAACCTGTGCAGGGAATTAGTAAATTAGTAAGATAGTAGCAGTAACCTGTGCAGGGAATTAGTAAATTAGTAAGATAGTAGCAATAACCTGAACAGGGAATTAGTAAATTAGTAAGATAGTAGCAGTAACCTGTGCAGGGAATTAGTAAATTAGTAAAATAGTAGCAGTAACCTGTGCAGGGAAGGGAATTAGGGGATTAGAGGGGATTAGCTATTCTAGTCCAACGAGTTGGAGACAAATAGGGACTAGAATAGCTAATCTAGCAACTAAAAGTAACATAGGAAAATAAATTGAAATAATTCGACAGATTTTCCTATTCCCAAGACCCAAACTAATAATTTGACATAACCATTTACCATCTAACATGATACAACAGCAAATGATACACATTACACAGACAAACACAGACAAACGATAAACAGAGAGTCACGTCATGTAACAAAGACAACATATTGTGATAAACAGCTACAAACAATTGATCAGGAACCGACCGAATCAGGAAATACTGGTCCCTGATTGGCTAATAACCAGTCACGTGACCTAAATAACGAGTTCTGATTGGTTGTTTACCTGATCGATCGTCGGGGGCGTCAGTAGGATCTGACTGAGTAAAGGCAACAGCCAGGAGAGCACATGTAGCAACAACGAACAGTTTCATATTGAATAGAGATCTTTGGAGCTCTTGGTGCGTCTAGATTCTGTTTTTATACTAATCTGTAACCCAGCTGTTTTAGTGATGGCGTGGTTGATTGAATTCGCGGGTCGTCCAAGTGTGAATTGGGGACGTGGTGTGCCGTAAAAGAGTGGGAGAGAGATAGAGAGAGAGGAGAGAGGGGAGAGAGAGAAGCGAGAGAAACACTCCACTGCCCGAGAGTGACTGCTGAGAGAGCGAGAGAGAGAGACTAACCAGAGAAGAGAGAGAGACGAGAGGGGAGAGAGAAACGAGATAAGACGGAGAGAGGAAGATGAGATGAGAGAGAGAGAGAGAGAGAGGAGAGAGACGACGCGATGATTGATAGAGAAGGAGAGAGAGGAAGCGAGAGAGATGAACGAGGAGGAGAGAGGCGAGAAAAAGAAGAGAAAAGATGAGAGAGAGAGAGGGGAGAGGGGGGGGGGGGGGGAGAAAGAAAGAGAGGGGGGGGGGGGGAGAAAGAGAGAGATCGATGGAGAACGTCTATTGTCTGTGAGATATTATAGTGAGTAGTGGATCGAGAATGGACGAAAATCTAAATTTCAGTTCATGGAGAGAGGCTAGCTGGTAGAGAAAGTTGAAAGTTAAGACACGTGGCTAACGTGGTGGTATGAACCAGATGGTACATGAGTCTGACAGATTAAACTACTCAATCAGTTTACCACTTAACACTTTAAATGAGATGAAGAGGGGGTAAAGTTAGAAGTGAAGAGGGGTGAAGTAGTAGAGATGAAGTAGAGACATGGTGCGTTTTAGTTTGACTATAATATAATTCTTAGAATTTACTCTAAACACCACCCCATTGCTCGAGTAATGTCGGACCCCGATTTACCGGGATACTCGGGGGGGGGGGGGGGGGGAAGGGTTCTGCCCGGTAATCGGTATATCGAGGCCCGGTAAATCGGGGTCCAACAGTATTTTAACACTTCATGATCCCATCACCAATTGAGAAACAGAGAAGTTTTATTTTTCTAAAGAACCCAGAAAAAGTACGATATGATCCCAGACAGCTGTCTAAATAAATAAAGATAAAATAGTTATATTTGCTTGGCATGTTACGCAAAAGTTAGATTATACGATAAAATATACCAGCTGACTAGCCAGTTGGGAGTGGGACTTGTCACTCAGGAATATATATATATAGACTGCAGCAGTATGCAACATGATTCCATAGAATTCTAGAATAGGAGATCATTCATATTTTACTTTTCAGGGCAGCTGAAGTGCAGTACAAGTCATCTTATACCCTATAACAGACCAATTAGCCAACCAATTTAATTGATTGATTAATTGGTCTCATTCCAGAGAGTGATTGTCATTTTTCATGGCAGCTGATCAAATGAAATAAAAAGCCAAAAATCGTCTGAAAATTATAGTTCACCAAGAGTTCTTCACCATGTGTACTGGTTTATACAAATCATATTACGGTATTCTGAAAGGTATACATGAGATATTTCAACATTTTCAGATTCATTTTCTCTCCCACTATATCAATAACCAAGTCATCATGGTCTACCATTTTTCCGTAGAGTTACAGAGTCGTGTGAAGTAATCATATTGCGGAGAGGGAAATTGCTCGTGCGCTTTGCGGACGTTGGTGGCGGTTGTATAATAGTCGTGAACGGCTAGCAAGCAACTCATTCTCTCTTTCTTTCTTTCTTTCTCTCTCTCTCGGTCCACTACACGCACCACTCCCACATGGGGCCGTAAGGTCCCATGTGGGAACAGGGTTAAATCCCCCGAGCCCGGATCCTGTTGGATCTGAGGGCCCGGAGGGCCTGCGGAGTAAAGGTAGGTAGAACAATGTACATAGGGGTAAGTTGAACAATGTACATATGGGTTCAAAGGAGTAAGGGGAAATATTAAAGGGGAAAATTAAAGCTATGGAGACGGAGCTAAGACCTCCTAAAACATCTGGAAAAAGCCCAACATCTGGATCGGAGACAAGAAGAGGCAATTATCGGGACACAAAAACGTCTGGAAAACGGAATCTAAGGCAGTATAATAGCAAGCAGGAACGGGTTGAAACGGTAGAAAAATACAAATATAATACATCTATTGGGGGTTACAGGAGGTGGCTTAACATGTCGAGAAACTTGACGGGAGCGTGTTCATCGAGTTGAAGAGTAAGGGACTTTTGGAGCTAGCTGTGAGGAGGGCTGGTAAACTCGCGGGTATAGCCGTCCAGGTACTTCTCAGCGGGGGGGCTGACCCGCCAAGAGCTACGATTCCGATAGGGGATGACCGTGGCCTTTTTAAGATCCCAAATCATGGAGCTCCCTCCGTAGTTTCTTGGTACTTTCGCGATCTTATCCATCCCCTGTCCGACACTGACCTGTCCTTGGTACAGCGACATAGATTCAGAAGCGCTTCCTTCTTTAGTTTGTCTAGAAGGACCAAGTCAGGTTTGAAATGCCTCGATGGGGTTATCCTTGAATGTGGAAATCCCAGAGGATCTTGCAGTTCTCATTCTCGAGCAACTTTATCTGCATATGCTCCACCACTTTGATTCAGCAGGAAATCCGTGGTCCTTGAATATTCCCAAGTGCAGGGCAGCAGATACTCGATCATTTCGGAGTTTATAGTTCTTCCGTGGGGCAACGTTCGTGAATCCGTTGAGGAGTGTTCCACCGGACTCGTTGTGTTGGTTTACAGATCCGGCATTTCTCAGTCACTTCATTCTATTTCTGTATGGAAGTCTCAACCAGTTCGTGCAGAATGGCGTGATCCTGGGGCAGCAAGACATCGGCTTCGGCTGTATCTGTGAGGCTCTCTTTGGTGGAGCCCGGCCAAGGGTCGCCGTAAGGGTCGCAGCCCCCTCTTCAAGTTGCTTCGGAATCTTCCAGGTTAAGAATTGGGTTTCCAGTTCTCTATAAGTTCCGTCTGTAGTCTTTCTTCAGGGGGGCTTCTCGTCTCTGGGGGTACAGTTAGCATTATCTTCAGACTGCATCGCCGTGTGGGAGGGCACGGATTGTGGGTCGTGTGGAATGGTGAAGAAAGGAAAGAGCGCCTACCCCCTAACATACACTCAACCCTCCCCATACTTTCACCCTCCCCACTACACCCCACCACCAACTTTCCACCCACCACCAGGCCCCAAGTTTCAAACCATAACCACCCCCACATCACCTCTAACCCCCATCCCTACTCATGCTTACCCAGACCCCTCCCTACCTGTCTCTTCCTCACAATGCCCATCTTCAATCCTTGGAAGACCCCTTTCCCCCCAGTTTCTGCAAATACAGGGTCAAGTCACTGTTGCTCTTTGATGACTCCTCTTCTAGGATCTTTCCATGTCACATGTCTAGTACACTGGATTCGGAAGTGGACAAGTCCAGTTATTCCGGCACCGTAAAGGATCACAGGTATTGCCCATGTGTTGATTGCTGTGATGGGTTATTGCCTTTGCAGGCTCGAGGACCAGCAGTTTCTTGACTCTTGGGGTGTTATTCGGCTTGGACTTAGCTTTAAGTCTGATGAAGATCAATACGGTCTCAACCTCCAGGATGCGAGGTAATTATAGCCTCCATTTCCACCTCGGGATTCTGTCTCCACTTGGTCGGCTTATTACCTGCATTCCGATCTGACTTCGGGCCACAATGTCTCGAGCTCGCACTTGGATAGACCAAAGGACATGTTGATGCGTGCTAAAACTTCTCAGTGACTGCTAAGAGCTTGCTGAAGGTCCTCTTTCGAGCTGCAGCATACAGCGAAGATCGTCCATGTATAGGGCGGGGGTGGGGGTTGATACTATATTGGAGTCTGGAACTCTACTGGGTTAGATATGGTTGTTAGCCTCTTCTTGGGCAGCTAGGAGCATGGGACAGGGAGCATGGACCAGGGGGATCAGGACTCTATAATTTAAAGTGAATAGGGGGACGGAAAAAGTCTCCTTGGAAGGGCCTTCCTCTCTTGATGTGTATTTTACCTAAGTTCGGAGCAAGATTGGGACGAGGTTGGACAATACACTGCGGAATGTGATGGACTCGACTCATAGTCGGATTATCTGAGGGTTGAGGGTTTATAACCGCCAAATCTCCATTTGACTACGGAAAAAGAGTGGGGCGGGGATCGAGTCCGTATGCCTTCTGGTAGTCTATGAAAGCCATCCACAAGGAAGCACTTTGAAGCGTTTTGAAATGACGTCGGATAAGTTTGTCCAATTGCTAGTTGTTCTTACATCCTCGGACTCTTTTTCGGCACCCCTTCTGATCTTCCGGAAACAGCCCGTACATCGAGGTGCTGGTAGATGTCCTCTTATTAATATTCATGGAACAGCTTCCAGAGGTTCGGAAGGCAGGTGATGGGGCTCAGTTCCCCGGGTTTTGACATTTACCCTTCTTGGGGGTCGTTTAATCAGGAGGAAGGCCTGCCTTCAGTACCCATGCCGGGGATGGGGATTTGACTCGTAATGAGACTGTCATGGAGTAGCTCCAGTTATCCGACCATGGAGGCAAGTAGTGGTTTAATCAGAAGGCGTTGGAGACCACTATACCTGGGGTGGTTGACCAGTTGGTCATTCCTTCACCCGGGCCTGCCAACTCTTTCGTGGTGATCTGAAAACTATTTCATGGTGGCTGACTGTTTCAAAGTTCTCCTGGACTCGGCTAACCTTCGCTTCAAGTGTTATGACCAGCCCGTTTTCCCAGATATTTCTCCAGAAGTAAGCGTTGTTCTGTCTTCTGGAGTAGTACAATCGAGAGTGCGTGGGGTCCGTTCCCACGTTTATCCAGTGTCCGGTAAAAGTTCGTTGGTTGTTCTGGAACAAGTTGTTGTCAAACGATGTCTGCGGCTTCTTCTTTGTAGGTCTCTTAATCTTTCGGCCTTCCAGCCGTATCGGCACTTCACTTCTTCTATAAACTGTTTAAGCCCTTCTTGGGCCGAAGCGGGTACTTCATATAGATAATATCTATAGTTTGGAACTGGGGGTGGCACCCTCTGCTTCATTTCGGTTCAGCATTGGAGAGGTCGAGCGAAGCTTGGCGACACTCTCTTTCGAGTCCGTCGCAGCCACCTAGGTTGTTTATCCTTCTGGGGGTGCCGGGGTGATGGTGGTGGGTGGTTTATCGCGCAGTACACAGATTTGGTTGTGGCCGGTTACATGATACGGCCCCATAAACGCGATCGAAGTTTTAAGGAAAAAGCTCAACCAACTGATGGCTACGGCCATCAGTAGCGTGTCAGTTCGTGGTAGAGGTTGGAGTTTTCAAAGGTACTTAGACTGACCGGATGAGGCCCGTTCGGTAACAATCGCCACCTCGTAGACTTCCCCAGAGCGGGGACATGCTCAAGTCGGTTGACTTGATGGCGGCTTGGTTCCTCGCGTTAGTTTCTTGAAATTGCTCCACGATTTCAGGGGTCGGTGATTGGCCCTTCATCTTCCTCTGCCCACTCGGGTTTGTGGGGGTTCAATGGTTTCTGGGGGTGGGTTGTCTTACCACAGCCTGTCGTTGCCGCTTCAGTTTGCTTTCACGGTTCGGCTACGGCCCGCTGTTCTGATTCCATCCGCTTCTGTGGTTGAAAGGAGCCGACTGAGTTTGGTCGATTCAGTGGGATTAAGCTGGTCATCAGTCTTGGAAGGGTAGGTTGTCTTTGACCACCTTTCCTCCATCGGGTCCATACTCCTATTTTTCAGGTTGTGAGTACGAGTGGATGAACACGAGCGTAATGTCATTTCTGTGGTCCATTTCGTTCGTGGCGCTCTAGTTGGGGGGTGGTGGTGGGGGATCGGCGGTGTCCCCATTTGCCGAGGTACTCGGACCCGCAGTGTTATCATTCACCGTGAGATCCACTTCCGGGAGTATATTTAGGCCAGATGCTGCTAGCCCTGCTAGCATTCGCTGATCAGCCATCTCCTGCGGTGTTACCATGTGTCCAGATTTCTCTATTGATCTGAACTGGCTTGAGAGTTTGGCACCTGTTAATGGGTCGTGTCCCTTGTCTCCCATTGAGGCGTCGGAGCCTCGTCCAGGTCCGGATGTGCCTGGGTTGCTTGCTGTAGTAGCAGTATACCAAGTCTAGGTTCTCTTGCTTTTAGACCAGACCTTCCTTGGTTTAAGGGTGTTAGTACTCATGTTCGGAATAGAGAGCAAGTGTTGGGGGGTGAGTTTCAACCAATCACTGTGTATACATAGTCCTCGGTTTGGTTAGAAGAAGAGCCGGGTTTGGGGGGGGTCTCAACACTGCCACCGGTGCACAGCGGGTAACGGAATCCACAGCCACATTGGTCCGTTAGTGGAGGGTTTACCCGGCCATCATCCTTTGCAGGCTTGTCAGGCAGAACCGACACTTTTCAGCGTACGGGTGTGTTATCGTAGGTGTATATATGGTGGATCTGAACGGGGACCTATATGTGAAGATATGACTAACTGGATCGGGTACCACCCCCACCTATCCTCCCAGGAACAGGGTAAAACTATCCTCTCCGGAACGGGGGCAAACTATCATCGTGGAGCGGGGTAAACTCTCCTCTCAAGGCGCGGGGTAAGGGTTATACTATCCTCTCCGGAACGGGCAAGATCCTCTGTGGAGGCGGGGTAAACTATCCTCTCAGGGCGGGTAAGGGGTGTTCTACTAGCCTCTCACGGGAACGGGGAACTATCCTCTGTGGAGCGGGGCGGTTGGTAAACTATCCTCTCAGGTGGGGGGTAAGGGGATACTATCCTCTCAGACGGGGCGACTATCCTCTGTGGAGCGGGGTTAAAACTTTCCTCTCAGGCGCGGGGGGGTAAGGGTATATACTATCCTCTCGGACCGGGGCAACTATCTATGTGGAGCATTGGTAGTAAAAACATCCTCTCAGGTGTGGGGTAAGGGGTATATACTATCCTCTCAGGAACGGGGCAAAATATCCTCTGTGGAGCGGGGTAGAAGGTAAATATCTCTCGGCGCGGGGTAAGGGGTTATACTTCCTCTTCCGGAACGGGGCAACTATCCTCTGTGGAGCGGGGTAAACTATCATCTCAGGCGCGGGGTAGGTAAGGGGTTATACTTTTATGTTCTCTCCGGAACGGGTGGCGACTATCCTCTGGGAGCGGGGTGGTGGTAAACTATCCTCCAGGCGCGGGGTAAGGGTATTTACTATTTCTCTCTGGATCGGGGTTACCCTATGAATGGGAGGGTTAGGGGCTGTTCTAGTCAGATTAGTATCAGGATGGTTAGTGGGTTTAGTAGATAAAGGGGATTGGAGGTCCACCAGGTGGGGCTGGAAGGTGCTTCGTTCCACGGGTACCCCGAGCCGGGGAAGGCGGGGGGTAGGGGGGTAGGGTGGAAGGTAGGAAACGTAATAGTTGGCGATTGATACACTGTGGGCCGCCTAGCCAGAAGATCTTTTTGTTGTTTTTGTATTTTATGATTTTTTTTCCGTGCCGTATTTTTTGATTACACAGCACGATAGCCACGGCCTACACTTTTTTTGACCTGAAACTCGATCAAGGGGAAAAGGGGATGGATGGGGAAAAAAGGTACGCCGTGTGACCGTGTGTGTTGCCCGGGGGAAACCGATAGGAGGTGGTGTGGCAGGTGGACCAATCCACCCCTCTCTCTCTCTCTCTCTCTCTCTCTATCTTCATCTCTCTCTCTCCTCTGCTATATCGCTATCTCCACTCTCTCAACTCTCACTCTATCTTGTCGTCTTCTTTACCATTCCGGTTTAGTCCCCTGCAGCTGCAATTGAGTACAAAGATTAATCATGATCGAAAGTTATAGAGACAGATAGACACGGGAGAAAGATAGAGAGAAAAAGATAGCGAGAGAGATAAAGATGGAGAGATAGAGAACGAAAAGTGGATGCTATTATATGAGAGGTTGTTGGCCAGTTTTGATTACGATCACAGTCGCGTGCGAGCTCTAGGGCTGTTGTGCTTGCTTGTTCGTGGGAGGTCTTTCTCCCTGTCTACCCCTCTCTCTATGCTTCAGTCACAATTTCTCTGCTCGTACAATCGGTTTCTATATTCTCTTCTCTATATCGCTCTCTCCCCGCTCTTTTCTCACTTTAGACTTCATAATAGAGCTTGTTTTTTTTTTTTTGTTTGTTAAAACCATAAAAATCGGTTTAAAATAAAGTTCACTGTGGGGGGTTAATCACTGTTTGAATACTTGTTAGATGATTTATCATGTAGATCATTGTATTATATCAAGGCTGTCTTTCCTTAGTTATTGTACCAATCTCTCTTTTGCTCTCTTAAGTAAACCAAAGGATCTCTCTTTATCTCTCTTTAGTAAACCAAAGGATCTCCCTTTTTCTCTCTTTAGTTGATCTAGTTTTGCCATGGAGTGGCCAATCAGCTGGGGATTTCTTGCCCACAACAATGATCTGATTGTTTTTGTGCTTGCTATAATTGGCCAACCCTGATCAGATCTAATGTGAGGGCAAACCAGCGATTAGTTGTTGGGGAAAAACAACTCTGAGCCAATCAGAACTCGTTATTTAGGTCACGCGACTGGTTATCAGCCAATCAGGGACCAGTATTTCCTAATTCGGCCGGTTCCTGATCTTTACCAAATTCTAAACTTCTGGGGCATGATATAAAACCTGGGGTATGAATGATGATATAAAAACTCGTCGAGGAAGCGAGAAATGTTAACACCCCGGCTCCTCCTAGGAGCCACACACCCCATGTCCCTTTTATTATTTTCACATCAAATTTCTCATTTTCGCAGAAAACCAATCAGTATAACTAAAACGTCTATTTCTAAAGTTAAAAACATATGCGACAACAATATGATACTCCGGCGATTGGTTATGTAATTGTATAGAACGTCTTCTTTTTTACACTAATATGTAAAACGTACGCGATATCTTTCGGAAGTTAATATGATTGATTTGTTCATATAAAACTGTTTTGAAATATTCAATCCTTGTTTTTCAGATTGGTCTATACTTTTTAAATAGACAAAATGGAAATGAAACAAAGTCGTATAAAATGATTCAACGTTGCACTAATTTTAATTTCGAGCCTCGAAATAATTACGGTTCCGTGTTTATAAACAAATCAATCTGGACCAGGTAGTCTGGATTCAGTGCAATTCATAAAATAATAATCTTGTGAGGTATGAAAAGCATCACTACAACTGCTCGACCAATGAGAGGAGAGAACGCAGTCACGTGATAGGTCATCAGCCAATCACAGCACGGGAATCATGTCACGTGGCCAGTAGGGAGGGGGTGAGCATCGCTAATTTCTTTTCAGACTTTTTCATATATTTGTTATATGAGAGTATGGACAATCGCTCAGTACACCCGAGGCTCGAAGAAGGAAGAGAGCAGAAGACAGAGGACGAAGACGAGCAGAAAGACAGCGAAGAGACACGACCACCCGGAAGCAGAGCGCAGAAGAGGTAAGAGGAGAACCGACCGAATTACTGCGAGAAAGACGTGGCACATCCCAGGAAGACTCCTTACCACAGAACGACGGGATCATGGAGCAATAACCATAGAAAGGCACGAGATAACCCGCACCACGAAGACCTTTCACTTGCTCCTCATGCACGATGAGAGGAGCGATCGCTTAGAGAGTGTGAGTGAAACCGCGTCAGAGACTTGGACGAGAGAGATGAGAGGGAGAGGAGGAGAGAGGGAGAGGAGAGGAGAGAGAGAGAGAGAGGAGAGAGAGAGAAGGAGAGAGAGAGAGAGAAACTGGGATAGACAAGGAGTGTTCGTGGCTGGTACAATTTCGTTAGCATGATCGGTTGAATTTATTACCAAACTTTCTAAGTCTTATCCAGAATTTTCAGTCTCTTCCTAGCTTCTCTTTTTAGCTCACTGGGACGATGTACAGATTTTAGATCACAGTGAAATAATTTCTTTCATTGGGTCCAGCCAAAGAAGTGTGTTTATTTTTCGATAAACCGATGTTTAGTAATTAATTGGTAATCTATTCACCATGTATAGGCAATGCCTCAGGAACCGACCGAAACAAGTAAACAACCAATCAGAACTCGTTATTTAGGTCACGTGACTGACCCGTATTTCCTGATTCGGTCGGTTCCTGCCTATTAGGCATAGCCGCGGTAGAAGAAAGGGAAATTATAATAAGTGAGGGAAAATATTTTGAAAATTCCACCACGGCACGCGTCAAACTATCACCATCAATTTCATTGTAGCATGTGTTAAAAACTCTCGGCCCATATATATCACCACCTTTCCAGTTTTCATTACAATCATGAAACAACAACCCTTTGTCTCATTCATATATTATCTGTTATCGAAATATCATCACGTCTCCCTTTCTTTAATTATGATATCACGTGACCGAAATAGGATGAAATATAGGAAAACAAGTGAGCTGTTTGAATTGAATTCATCTGATAATACACTCTATCATCGTATATTGTCAGCCAATAATATTTCCCCGTAGATCTCATATTAAAACAAAAATGGACGTGATGATGATGGGGATGATGAGGGACGATCGGTTATTAGAATAATGTCATTGATTCACTGCAGCTGTTCATTTACCTTGTCTATCTAGAGAGAGAGCAGCAGAGAGAGAGAGAGAGAGAGTCGAGAGAGAGAGAGAGAGAGAGAGAGAGAGAGAGAGAGAGGCGAGCGAGAGAGGAGCGAGAGAGAGAGATAGAGAGAGAGAGAGCTGAGAAGAGCGAGAGGCTAGCTAGAGAGCGAGAGAGTAGAGAGAGAGTAGAGAGGGTAGCAACGAAAAAAAAGAGAGACAGGAGAAGGAAACTTAATCCGGAGGAGAGGTTGGTGTTTGTGTGTGATTTATGTGATTTAATCTCTTCGGCTCTCTGTCTTGTCATTTTTTTTTTACCCCCTTCGTCCACCATTTGACCACCCAACGTGTCTATAAACAACTATTAACAAGAATTCTTCCTCCCTGACCAGCGCACATGCCCACCCCAGCTCACAGATGATGAAAGCACGGAGGAGTAAGGTAAGTAGTTTTAGTATAGTACAAGAGAGTTGTTTTAAGTTTTTGTCTCTAGGGTGTGATGATGCATTTGTGATGAAGGAGCTCAAATGCAGAACTTGCCTAAAAGAGTCATGCAACTGGTTCCCGTCGGTAGAAGGTAGAAAAGTGGAGAGATTCTGCTATTGATTGGTGGGGGTTTGGACAATGCGTGTGAGCTGTTGTGTGTCGGATTGGCTCATAGAGATCACCTAGAGCTATTATTACAGTCCAGTCAGTGTTGAAGAGAGACTTGTTAGACTAGACTTAGCCATGATTCACATTCAGAGGACATTGCTGAGGGAAAAGAAGAGAAGAAGAGAAGACTAAGAAAGAAGCTATATGAGCGTCCTCGGGTTATATAAAATTGTGGAGGTGGCACCAATTGCGGTTTTCTCTTCTCTTCTCTCTCTCTTCTCTCTCTATCTCTCTCTCTCTCTCTCTCTTCTCCTTTCTCTCTCTTCTCTCTCTCTCTCTCTCTCTCTCTCTCTCTCTCTCTTCTCTCTCTCGCTCATCTATCTCTCTCTCTGTCCTCTGATCTCTCTCTATCTCCTATGTCTGTCTAAGCACCACGACAAAAAACTGGAGGTGTAAAAAGCAGATCATGGTTGGGGCTAAAACTTGTGCAGGATGATTTGCTTTGGGGGACCCTTTTGGAGGAAAGATTTGCTTGATAGGCAGATAGAGGGAGAGATTAGAGAGGAGAGGAGAAATGTATTGAGAGAGCGACAGACGACAGCGAGACCCCGCGACGAAGAGAGACGAGACGAGAAGAAGAGAAGAGACGCGGAAGAGAAATCGAGGCAGACACGCTCTCTCGACGAGGAAACCCCAGGAAGACCCCGACGCAGGACCGACGAGGCGAGAAGAGTCCCACCGGAGCCCCTCATCCGCCTGATCTGACGACGCCAGAGATCGCCCTCTGGGAATGGGACCTACTGCACCCCCTGCCCCCCCCTCTCTCGGCCTGTTCTCGCCGCTAGCGATCCTCCCGATCATTCGTCCCACCAGCACGCGATCCGTTCCCCTTTGACTCCCGACGACCTACTGAACGCGCCACGCAACACTCCCGAGGACGGATGCATCTTCTACCAGCCCGAACATACTATGGCCCAGCACGACCCGAGCACTCTGGAAGAGACCCGAAGAGACGCAAACACGATCGAGGTATGACCAGGGAACCGAACAGTATGGAGACAGCCACAAGGAGGAAAAGGGGCAATGATGGGAGGAAGGATCCAAAGGTGGATGGAAGGTGCGTGTTTTCCACGGGTAACCCTAAGCCGGAGAAGGCGGGGTGAGACCTAGTAGTTGGCGGATTGATACACTGTGGGCCCGCCTAGCCAAGAAGATCTTTTTGGTGTTTTTGTATTTTATGATTTTTTCCGTATTTTTGTATACACAGCCACGCTTAGCCACGGCCACACGGACCTGAAAAATCGATCAAGGGGAAAGGGGATGGGAAAAGGTACTAGTGTGACCATGTGCCCGGGGGGAAAACGAGAGGAGGGGGGTGGAGGGGGAACAATAAGAGAGGAGTAGAGAGAAGGAGGAGAGCAGAGGTACGGAGAGAGAGGAGCTGAAGAGCAGAAGAGACGGCAAGAGTATAGAGATCGGAGCAGAGTCGCCTCTCTCTCGTCGACATCTCTCCTCTAGCGTCTCTCTCTCTCTCTCTCTCTCTCTCTCTCTCTCTCTCTCTCTCTCTCTCTCTCTCTTCATCTTCACCCACCTCACATAATATATTCTTCAACGTCAAGAGAGCTGTATCTCTAGCTCGTATCCCAATATTCTCTGTTTTCAACGCAACCAGCCCCGGCCCCCTGGCGCCATTATAAAAGCACTACAACATATTTGTAGCCCGCTCATTCTATCGTATCAGACCTACATTGCATGACCGAGTCATGACTTCTCGGTATTGCAATATATCAGTTGATTGGTTTTCAGTATTGGAATTTGGACTCGTAATATATA
>CM035361.1:3633883-3749066 GCA_020137815.1 Hormiphora californensis | reverse complement strand
GGGGTACTCAAAAAGGCGGGGGAGTGTTTTACCATTTTAGCTAATTTTTAGGGAGGGCGGTTTGGGGGAGGGGGATTTTGGAGGGGAGGTCGCACGAGACATTCTGAACAAGATGCCAGTAGCTCTCCGAAAATCGTTTCTCCATATAATCCACTCATAATTTTTGGAAACCTCACGCCGTAAAATGCCCTTTGATAGGTATTCGCCGATCTCTAGTGCAGCAGGGGTGAGGGGGGGGGCAGATCAGTGTTCTAATTCTCCCCGCCCCACTCCACCGGGGGCGTCACAACGTCTGACCAGGACTCTTTATTAAATTATTGGTGCACTCAGAAAAGGTGGAGACTAGAGAGAGACAAAGGGGGAGAGAAAGAGAGACAAAGATAGAGAGAGAGATAGAGAGAGAGAGAGAGAGAGAGAGAGAGAGAGGAGGAGAGAGAGAGAGAGAGAGAGAGAGAGAGAGGAGAGAGAGAGGAGAGAGAGATGAGGAGAGAGAGAGAGAGGGAGAGAGAGAGAGAGAGAGAGAGAGAGAGAGAGAGAGAGAGAGAGAGAGAGAGAGAGAGAGAGAGGATAAAGTCCAGATAGTAACTCAACAACAAAATCTCCATAACAATCGGTTATGTGAAAACTATCCGACACGCATTAAAGTAGCTGAATTATTGTTTCAGGTCTGTCGTAACGATCGTAATTTTGGTATTTCCCTCTTTCTCTCTCTATCTCTCTCTCTCTCTCTCTCTCTCTCTCTCTCTCTCTCTCTCTCTCTCTCTCTCTCTCTCTCTCTCTCACTCTTTCTCTGTGTCTCCGTACTCATTCAGACGTCCGATATAAACCAATCACGATCAGACGTCCTAGTACTATATTTTCAACCCCCTCCTCTCTACTTTAATTTCCCTAGGTGCACAAAAGATACAGTCGGCGAGATAGAGACCCCCCGAAGGAACCGATAGATTTTATCGTAATGTAGGATGAAAGAACTATCTCTGGGATCCTCCTTTATGAGTTCAGGTACCAATTGATGTTTTATATCTGAGCATCCTTAAACTTATAGAAGTAGATTATGTAAACTTGAAAATTACTTCAAAAATGGCCGTTTACTGGCACTATGTTTCTATGTATGTAAGTGACATGCGTTTAAGCCAATTTCCGTACAGATGTGTACGCGGCTATAAAAACACCCGGCACAACCTATACCGCATGCACCCAGCACGTAGTAGTACACAATTTGATAGTTTACTTTCACATGCTGCAGTACACATAGGCGCTTCTGCATATTTTGTACACCGTAGAAACAATTCGGTACTGCTTTTTGTGCGATATCTAGCAAAGTTTTTGAACTTAACTGCAGACAGTTGATAATAAAAAGGTGTATGACGAACAACTTCTATAGTATTACAGTAGTGGTATAACAGCTGTGGCATGGTTTTTAATGGTGCTATAGCCCTACTCCTCTCAATCTTTCTTGCCGAGAGGTAAACTTGACAGAACTGCTCGTATTTCAAGCCGAAAATGGTGTCTTTTCAGTGGACACCGTTCAGTGACTCGCTTAGACTGTTCACTGAACGGTCTGAGCGGATCTACGATTGGTAATCCGGTTGCAATAATATCAGGAGGAACTGAAAAGTACCTTCTATATTTAGGTGGTTCCTATATCCCAATTGTCCTTCCTGTGACTACGACCTATCACGTGACCAGCAGATATCACGTGACCAAGACCTATCACGTGACCAAGACCTATCACGTGACCAGCAGATATCACGTGACCAAGACCTATCACGTGACCTCGACAGAAAGGAGAAGACACCAAGTGACAAACCACAAAACGTTTTCAGGGGCGGGGGAATTGTGTCGGCATGGCAACCAAAAATGTGCAAAGTTAGAAATCCCTACAGTCTTCAGTATGAGTAGGTTTATTTCTTTTGCAGCTATACTGCTTCATATAAATCTCAAATCTGGAAATATTTTGCCACTCTTTTGACCTAACCCTGCGTCTTTGACAATTTAGTGTTCAATTGGCCTATGCAACCAAAAAAACTCAAAACCGCCCCCCCCCCCCCCCACAAGGAAAGATTTGCCGTGGGGTGAGGACATTAAAAGACAAGTTGAGCTGGATGACATTACAGATGGTAGACCCACCGTTCTAGCTCTTCACACAGCACACTGTCTTTACTGTACCACACAGGTGTGAAAAACTGCAATAACATGATTCACTGTCAGGCCAATGCTCTGACCGCAGTTCAGAATAGGGTCAGGCCAATGCTCTGACAGATGATTCATGAGTTGAATGAACTCGAGACTTGGTTCAAGAACTAAGGGTTGGAAGGCGAAGCGTGGCTGGGAGGTTACGAACGAAAGGGTTACAGGTACCCGACACAGCGAGACGTTTATAATTTTCCCGCTAATTTTGATAATATCTTGCAGGCTAAGTATCTGGGTAACATGGCTCGGGATCTCCAAGGGTATGGAGTAAACATCAGCATCATTATCATCAACAGAGCAGGTATAATTGCAAGACCTGTATTGTCCGGCAGTATTCAGTTACCCCCATCTCATACCCGATAACTTCCCCAATATACCGGGCACACCAACTTACCGGTTAAAACCCTTTCCCCCGAGCATCCCGTTAAATCGGGGTCCGACTGTAAGCTATTCAGAGTTTTTGTTATTCTCTCTGTGGCTGGACAAATGAATCAGACGGGTATAATGACGCTACCAGTTTCGAGGATCTACCTCTTCATCGGGCTACAAAAATAAATAGTGTTAATTATAAATACTAGTAAGCCCGCTCGCCCTACGGGCGAATGTTACGGATGGTCAATGGTCATACACACAGTAAACTAAGCAAATAGAGTAGTATCATTTGAAATTTTTAAAATCAGTAAATTTATCAGGTAAATTAACCACAGCGATTCTTTCGACAGAAAAACCACGGGTCCTCTTTTGCCAGGTCCTGAAGTATTTTATGAAGGAGCACATTTGCAAAATACTTTCACGTATTACTGCCATTTCTTATTAGTGCCATTGATACTTTGTTATTACGTGTGTTGACAACATTTTTTGAATAATAATCACCTCTTTTGTAGGATTCTATCACGTAGTCTATAGGCGTCAGCGCCAGTTTGGGACATATATATGGCTCCTCCAAACTCGCTGGCGATTGTGTTGAAGTTGAGTAGTCATGTTCACGAAACGTGGTGAACAGGGGGTGAACAGATCAAATCGAGCAACCAACCAACCAACAACCGGCAGAGAGATGAATCAAGGATGCACGTGCAGTTTAAGGCTCAAGCTGGCAGGTTGCCAGGGTCCCTCTACCAGGGACAACACGTGCAAAAGGCCATTTCCAGGAATTTTGTGCCATATTTGGTAAAAAAACCATCACCCATCATTTCCCTATTTGCTTTAATAATAGTATGATATAGTAAAAACTAAAATCACACACGTCAATCAACATAAAATTATAAATCAGCACTTTAATAATAAACTAAACACTGTACAGAGGAGCAAGTCTCATATGAACAGTACAGAGTGAACTGAAGTTACCGTTACAATACAGCAGGTGAGATGAAGTGATAAACAAATAGGGCGTGCATGAGGTGATACACAAGGACTATCACAAATTAATACAAACTATTACGCACACAAACACACGAACCCACTGGACAACAACAACAACACACGGCGTGCCTGGTGAAATTTTAACACGACCTAGCATGCAACGGGAAACCACCACTTGTACGTGGTAGCTGAGGGTCTACAGAATGGCGCTACGGTGCGGGAAAAAAAAGTCCATGCCCTAAAATCGTTTTTTTTACTTTTATTTGATTTGGGTCAAGATTGGCTATATTAAACGTGGTCCCGAAAAATCCATAATGACTTAGCACACGAAATATGTCACCCCTACCTATTTTTGCACGTAGAATCGATTGCCGTTGAAGTCGAATCTCTAAAATGACTGTAAAATGGTCAAAAGTTGATTTTTTACCATTTTTTGGAGGTTTTTGGCCCCTAAACCATTGAAAACGTTGAGATTGGGATTTGAAACTAGTGCCAATCGTTAAAATGGTCATTTTTCTACCAAGAACCAAGTTTTCGTGTATATCCGATTTATGGTTAGATTTGGGCAAATTGTTGAAATCTGCCAACTAGGAGAACCGTAACTTGATTTTCTTGTTTTTTGGATTTTGGCATTTTTGACAAACTTCTGATTGAAATGGTCAATCGGGACCATGCTTAAGTTGTTTATGGGACAATTTTCGACTAAAATCCAAGATTTCATACCAATCCAATAACTGATCGTTGATTTATAGAAAATTTAAGTAGGCAAAACGGTCAAAATGACAACTTTTCTTGCTTATTTTGACCGTTTTGCCTACTTAAATTTTCTATAAATCAACGATCAGTTATTGGATTGGTATGAAATCTTGGATTTTAGTCGAAAATTGTCCCATAAACAACTTAAGCATGGTCCCGATTGACCATTTCAATCAGAAGTTTGTCAAAAATGCCAAAATCCAAAAAACAAGAAAATCAAGTTACGGTTCTCCTAGTTGGCAGATTTCAACAATTTGCCCAAATCTAGCCATAAATCGGATATACACGAAAACTTGGTTCTTGGTAGAAAAATGACCATTTTAATGATTGGCACTCGTTTCAAATTCCTATCTCAACGTTTTCAATGGTTTAGGGGCCAAAAACCTCCAAAAAATGGTAAAAAATCAACTTTTGACCATTTTACAGTCATTTTAGAGATTCGACTTCAACGGCAATCGATTCTACGTGCAAAAGTAGGTAGGGGTGACATATTTCGTGTGCTAAGTCATTATGGATTTTTCGGGACCACGTTTAATATAGCCAATTTTGACCCAAATCAAATAAAAGTAAAAAAAACGATTTTAGGGCATGGACTTTTTTTTCCCGCACCGTAGCGCCATTCTGTAGACCCTCAGCTACCACGTACAAGTGGTGGTTTCCCGTTGCATGCTAGGTCGTGTTAAAATTTCACCAGGCACGCCGTGAACAGCAACTAAATATTAAATTAAATATCTCGTAAGTTCGGAACATTCCTCTTTATTGTTCATACCAGGTCTCAGTTTCTGTATATACATGGCCTCTAAAATTTTCCTCTTTAAAATGTTTCTCTCGGTGGTTAATATCTTAAAACTGAGTTTAGGGGGTGTGTTTTTATGACGTGATGTGTAATGAATGGCTAGAGGGGTATCAATGTAGCTCGGCGCATTAGGATTGTTAGCATTGCGGGAATGTTCTGACAATCTGTCGTGTACCGACCTACAAGACTCTCCCACATAGATTTCACCACACAATAAACATGTTATCTGGTACACTGGTGACATGGTGTTACACGAGCCCTTCTCGAGTCTTTCACAAATATTACAATTTTTCGCAAGACACTCTAGATTGTCGTGAGGACGTGAGCTACATAGCATGTCTCTCAAGCGGGTGCCTGGGGTGAAGACTAAATCGATTGGCAGAGCTCTGGCGGTGATAAACTTACGTATTTCACCACTCACAGTTTCAGAAACATACGGTAATTTCAACATCACATTGTTATTACCCTTTGTCAACCTACCCCGGGTTCTCTGTTCTCCAAATTGTCTGGGGTGTTCATACCCATTAGCTAAAAGAAGTCTGTCAGTAATGGCTAAGGACTGTTCCAATAATTCCGGGTTAGATGATGAGATCTCTGCAGTTCTGTAGAAGTTGCGTACTGTCTGCACTTTCGTTTCCAGAGGATGGTGAGACCGGAAGTGCAGGGTGATGTCCTTTCTCGTACCTTTTCGATAGAACTTAGATTCCAGCTTATCATCAGTAATTCGAATCTCAGTGCCAAGGAATGGTGTAAATTCTCCGTCCTCAGGAAAATCCACCTCCCATTTTAACAATTCTCTCGGATCTTGTCGGGCAATGTTATTGAAAAGAGAGATGGCGGTTTCCCTGTTATCTGAATATCAAACATGAGGCTAATAAACAGTTATCCGATCACCCAACTGTCGACTGTAAGCTTGTAACCTAAATTACTCATCAAACTATCTCAGGATACGAGGATTATACGGATTACTATATGCGTCACATTCGAATGTTTGATCACGTCTACTACATGCAGGATTCTTGGTCTACCAACGCGTGGAGAGACCTTGGAGGTACGTGTATAATGAACCTCTCGGCCAGCGAAAATGGGCGCGTTATAGGTCCAGGAATCCAAGATTACAGCTACCGTAAACGTGCCCATTGTCACCGGAAATAGCCTCCGAACTGTATGGTCTGAGCGATTCAAGTCATATTATGAACCTCAGTGACCCTCGACGATTTCGAATCTATTAAAAAACCTCTTTTCCACAGGATATAAAGATGATTTCTACATTTATGATGCTCAGCAGCGCCTTGTAAAATACGTTACCGGTGAGAAATATATGTAGATTTGCTATGTTCTAACCCTCCCTTTACATTTGTAAGGCAAATGTAGATTTTGCCTTACAAATGTATAAAAGATAAGAATGAAATGATACCACTTTTGTTAGTGCTCAGGTGATCACATCTTGTGACAGAAAAAGATGAAAAATTAAAATATGAAAAATTAGTTGAGAACACCCATTATTCCAGGAAGGACAGTGTCACTGACAAACTTTAGTTGGAGAGATGAGTTGTATGACCTTCTTAGTAGGATGGGTGCTGGGCAATCCCCTTGTGATAAGGAACAAGCTGGGGGAGAGGAGACGGGTTCTGAAATATACAGGTACCTAGCTGACAATTGACATCTACTGACACGCTTGATCTCAGTCTCACTGACAAGCTTGATATTGCGCTGATAAAACATCCAGAATTATGAATTTGAGAAACAGGGTACAGATATAATATTCAGGGCGCAATCCAACAAGCCTAAATTATTTTCTAAAACATTACGTTTTAGGTCTGATTTTGCTTTTCCGACGGATCTCCAGTGCAGGAGACTGGGAGGACAACTACCTTCTGCCTTTAGAGATGAAACAACAGTGGGACACAGTTCTGTCTATTATTTCGTTGATGTGAGTTGATGTGGTTTAAATTACTTCCTGTTCAATTAAATTTACTGGAACCCTGTCGATTTACCGCGAAAAAAAACATTTCTCGTGAACTACGCTTCTATGCGAGTTTAGCGAGGAAATTGATCAGGCAGATCGTACTGACAAACTTAACCCCCCCACTGCAGGGTACATCGCACTGACAAACTTAACCCCCCACTGCAGGGTACATCGCATTGACAAACTCCTCCCCTAGTGGGAGACACTATGGCGTGGTACGCGCAAAAAAATGCGCGCCACACCAATTTCGTTTTTCAAATAACACATCGACTTTTCACGTTTTGGCTCATAACTCCTGTTCCTGATAAGATATAAAGACTTCAAACCTTCGCCATTCGATGGGGCTTGAAATTCCCTTTCCAACGGTGTTTTTTGAAAAACGAAATTGGTGTGGTGCGCATTTTTTTTGCGTGGTACCACGCTAGTGTCTCCCACTACCCCGTCCATGACAGGGTGCATCGTACTGACAAACTCCTCCCCCGTCCACCTAGGGTACATCGTATAGTGTGGGACAAGCATTCGAACTTGCTCGATTCCTTCGAGACAAGAATAACGTCACTCTAACCGTGGTCTCATCCATTCACGATCCTGCTTTTTATAGACGATTCGCCAGTGATGTAAGTATATATTTCCAGACAATTTACTAGACCCCGATTTACCGGACCCCGATTTACCGGGAGGATAAAATTTCCCCGACATATACAGTCGGACCCCGATTTAGTGGCCCCCGATTTAGTGGCACCCCGATTTAGTGGCAGGATTTTTTTCCCCCAAAAATTTTTTTGAATTTTTTTGTGAAATTTTTTTGAAATTTTTTTGAAAATTTTTCAAAGAACCACCAGCCACGTCCGAATCGTGTTTCGAATCAGTGAATCTTATCGCATGTCCTGCTGCTAATTAGACGGTTCGGAACGAACCGATACATGATCCCCATGGGGCCATTGAATCAAAAGTTCACCAAGCGTCAAAATTTCGATTCGATGGGGATCAGTGATCACGTTTCGATTCGTTCCGAACCGTCTAATTAGCAGCAGGACATGCGATAAGATGCACCGATTCGAAACAGGATTCGGACGTGGCTGGTATACACTATACCTTTAAAAAATTTTAAAACTTTTTTTGCAAAATTTTACAGTAAGATTGTCAATGCTTTGATCGGTGCTTCCCATAAATTTTGAGAGAAAAAGTTATTTTGAAATTTTGATATTTCCTCACCCGCTTAGGGTGCCCCAATTCTGCATGGTATCACGTATCGGTTCGTTTGGAACCCGCTAATTAGACAGGACATCCAGTAAGCTGCACCGATTCGAAACACAAATCGGACGGGCCGGTATAACTTAGAAAAATTTTCACAATTTTTTTGAAAAAATTATTTTATAGTTTTCTATTTGTAATCATAAATGATCATGTCATCAATACATAAATATTGCATATTATAACAGTTAGAGGTGTCTTTAGTTTTAGTATAGCATTTTGGGCATAAAATAGGTTTTTATGGGCCAAATATGGCTCACCTCGATTTAGTGGCACCCCGATTTAGTGGCAGGATTTTGTTCCCCCGAGGATGCCACTAAATCGGGGTCCGACTGTATAGGGTTTGACAGTATTAATGACCCTGATTTACCGGGCAAAACCCTTTCCCCCGAGCATTTCGGTAAATTGGGGTCCGACTTTATATTTCCAGACAACTTTTTGCGATTAAATATCAGCAATGTAAATTGTAAGAACATTTCCACTTTCCAGCCAATTATCTAGTTGTTTTTAACTACAGTCGGACCCCGATTTAGGAGCCCCCGATTTAGTGGCACCCCGATTTAGAGACAGGATTTTTTCCCCCGATATAGGAAATTAACCTTATTTGACCCCGATTTAGTGGACACCCCGATTTAGTGGACAAGAGCCTTTCCCCCCGAGGGTGTCCCTAAATCGGGGTCCGACTGTACCATCTTAACTACCATCTTTAGTAAGTGTATTATGCAAATGTCGCTTAAACTCGTATTCATAGTGTCAGTTAAAACTGAATTTTTGTAAAATACCAATAACCGAATCATATTGCTGTCCATTTAAATATCATCTTCAGGTGATGTAATTTTAAGTGTTATGATAATCTCTTTATCATCTTCATAAGAATGAGAACTAGATAACCATAACAATTTACAGAATTCGGTTTCAAAACTCGATTCGTATTATAAAATAGTTTCATAACGATTTTACTGGGAGAGAGCTTGATACGTCAAACTGAAACTAAAATAGTTGTCTTTTTTCAGACAACTCGCTAACTATTTAAACAGGGTTGAGTGAGAATGTTAAACTCTGATCGTCACCTTTATTCATAGCTTAAATACAACGCAAAGTATGCTGTCAGTTAAACGAACTTTTAAAACTCTTGAAGAGTTCGTAAAACTTCCGTCTTCCAGCTTTTTTTAAGTTTTTATAAAACTCTGCTGATTGTGGTCATCGTTCGAAAAAATACCAGTTTTAATAAAAGTTCTCGTCATTTTCAGATGAAACAGATTAATGAAGACGGTGTGATGATTGTTGAGGATCGTATTGGGGAGAAAAGCTACTTTACCCAACTTAAGGGTACGCTAACCAAAAATTTTTTTCGAGTGCAGGGAAATCTCTCACCGTAGGGTTGTAGGCCATACCAAGGAGACCTCAAATATGCAATTTTAGCCCTTAAGTCGAATTCATATTTTTGCTACAGCTGTTTAAAAAATGTACTGTAAATACGTTTTTGGCATCTCAAAAAAAATTTTTTAAAGATAAGAGCATGAAAATTTGGGGATTTGAAGAGGACATGAAGGTGAATAACCACAAAAATTTTTTTTGCAATCCGAGCTGATTTCCGGTCCTGAGATGGATTTCTTTTTTTCCACTTTAACGCCCTATTTGGCAAAGTTCCGAAAACATGTGAAAGCTGCAAATTGGTGAAAAGTTGCGTCTAACGATTATCTAAGTGGCCATAAATTTTGGGCGTGTCCTTATTTGAGATAAGCTGTACAGAGTTTTTTTTGTGAAAGCCGTCATTTCAGAAATAAATAAATTCCCTGTATCTCAAAAACGGCTGATCGTAGAGACCTGAGACTATGCTTAAACGATTCAGAAGGTCCGATTTTGGGGGGGTCTTCTGAGAGACATTTTGCTCCTACTTCAACCGTTTTTGCTGTAATTGCGAAAAACAAAAACCCATCTTCGCCATCGTGGATTTTTTGTGATTTTGTTTTTGGTGATTATAGGGACCCATATGGACCAAATAGTGAAGGAATTAGCTTGTTACACATTTTTCCATAGTTTCGGTTCTTTCTTAGCCAAAATTCCCTAATTACAGGATATTGGAGTTTAGCTTTTGCCCTTTTCATAGAATTTGTTTTTCGCAATTACAGCAAAAACGGTTGAAGTAGGAGCAAAATGTCTCTCAGAAGACCCCCCCAAAATCGGACCTTCTGAATCGTTTAAGCATAGTCTCAGGTCTCTACGATCAGCCGTTTTTGAGATACAGGGAATTTATTTATTTCTGAAATGACGGCTTTCACAAAAAAAACTCTGTACAGCTTATCTCAAATAAGGACACGCCCAAAATTTATGGCCACTTAGATAATCGTTAGACGCAACTTTTCACCAATTTGCAGCTTTCACATGTTTTCGGAACTTTGCCAAATAGGGCGTTAAAGTGGAAAAAAAGAAATCCATCTCAGGACCGGAAATCAGCTCGGATTGCAAAAAAAATTTTTGTGGTTATTCACCTTCATGTCCTCTTCAAATCCCCAAATTTTCATGCTCTTATCTTTAAAAAATTTTTTTTGAGATGCCAAAAACGTATTTACAGTACATTTTTTAAACAGCTGTAGCAAAAATATGAATTCGACTTAACCCTTTGGAGACGATTGGGTCACAGGTGACCCACAACTTTGAACCCATATAGCGTCTTTCTAGACCATATTTGAAAGTTTTAAATCGTTTCCAGGGTTGAACCATACATTTTTCTAGCATTTTGAGGTCGTTTTGAGCCTCTGAAGTTATCGACTTTGGAAAACAGGGCTAAAACAGTGCATTTGGTAGGCAAAATGGGTAGTTTAATGGCCATATCTCAAAATTGGTACGAGTATACTTAAAATGGACTTGGAAAATGCAAGAAAAGTGTGTATTTTACCCCGGGGTAAAGTTTCAGGGTGATATTCCAAATTTTGTGCCTCTCAGAGGCCTTCAAAGTGCTGGGTCACCTGTGACCCAATCGTCCCCTAACGCTAAAACAGGAATTTGCATTTTACGAGCATTTCTAAAGGAATGGCCCCCGATAAAAGTCTAAAACGGCATTTTTTAAACAGGTGCTAGCGACTAACCGACTCCATCATTGTTATCTCAACATCTTAGGGAGTCGATGAAAAAATTTTTGAGATCCGTGCTCCTTCAGAAAATTTTTCATCTCGGCCAATTTTAAAATTCTAAAATCGGCTACAGATGAGATAGAGAGGCCCATAGGGTGTGCAAACTGTGCAGAATGGCCGGGTTTATATAAGTGTTATGAACAAACATAGGGTCTAAAATGAACAGTTTACGAGTTATCGGGCAAAATAGCGGCAAAATCTCAATTCCTATTTTAGCGTTAGGGGACGATTGGGTCACAGGTGACCCAATAGAAATACAGGTGGTAGAACCAAAATTCCTTTTCCTGCGTTCAAGTAGGTTCAAAGTGAGTGTCTCTAGAAAGTTTTAGAGAATTCTGTCGACAGGGGGCTTATCGTCCCCAAAGGGTTAAGGGCTAAAATTGCATATTTGAGGTCTCCTTGGTATGGCCTACAACCCTACGGTGAGAGATTTCCCTGCACTCGAAAAAAATT
The DNA here is from genome assembly GCA_020137815.1 of Hormiphora californensis. Taxonomy (NCBI): domain Eukaryota; kingdom Metazoa; phylum Ctenophora; class Tentaculata; order Cydippida; family Pleurobrachiidae; genus Hormiphora; species Hormiphora californensis. The sequence continues at coordinate 3,737,152 of CM035361.1, read as the reverse complement.
TTTGGTTAGCGTACCCTTAATGGTAAGTAATGATCTCACAATTATTATAGTAGAAGATTTGAAAAAGAGGTTTAAAATTATACTGATAACAATCAATATCAATCAACATCACAATAGTAGAAGATAGGTGATGTACTGGAGAAATTTTGACCACCTTAATCTCTCTGATCTACAGTGCTGAGAATAGAAGAAGTCAGCAGCTGACTTCTTTTATTCGGACGTGGCACACATTGCAATTTGTTCATCATATGAGTGAATGCAATCTGTGTGGGTTTGGTAGATCAATACATATTCAGTATAGTTTTCATTAGACAGAGTTTATAAGTTTTTGAATGAATATTGCTCATTGCATGAATCCCAGTTCCTCCCTTCTCCCCAGTATTCCACTAGAATTACTCATTTCATGAATCCCAGTTCCTCCCTTCTCCCCAGTATTTCACGATGATCTACTTCTCCTGGATGGTTCCACCCGATTGGCACTTTACAGCAAGTCGCCCAAGACTGATATGCTGAACGCAGGCTGGAGAGGGGAGATTGAGAGATTTCTGGAACAAGGTGGAGATACCTGTGATGAATTTCAAATGAGGTAGGATGATTAATTATATCACTTATAAGCTAATTAAATTTACTGAAGTAAATTTGTTACTATTGTTCATCATGAATTATTTATTATAGGACAAGATCAAGAGTGAGAGATTTCTTTTCACTAATCTTATTCACATGTCTGCCCTCGTTATAGCAAATTAAAATGTGAAACTGCTGAAAACTGGTTGCACAAAGGGGACCTTCCTTTCTCCTGGTACACTTTTGAACGATTCACCGTCCTTACAATACTATCGGTAAGTGTTCGAATCTGGGAAAGTAATGGAAACTTCAACAGTTTATTCTCGTTTTACCGGCCGCGTGACATCTAATATTGTCGGACCCCGATTTATACCGGGATTCTCGGGGGAAATGGTTTTGCCCGGTAAATCGGGGTCAAATACCGTTTGTTCCGGTAAATCGAGGGGTTACTGTAAGTCGGGGTTCGACTGTAGAACTTACATTGACCATCCAACGAGCCTGCAGTAATTCTAAGGTTGAATTGGACCTAATGAATTTAAACATTTCACCGTCCTTACATTTGAACAACATTTGCAGTGTGGGGAGGATGGGGTTGCTCAGTTCTTGGCAATAAAGGATGCAAGAAAGAAAATGGGACACTTTCCCATCACTCAGATGGCGATCAACCCACAAGGTATGATACCAGCTCAGAGACAGAACAATTCAAGGTAACACTCATGATAATACTCACAGAATAATCAATTGGAATTCTGAAAAGATATTATATGAGCCCTTAGAAATGAGTATCATGATCAGTAGCTGACCCACAAGGTATATAAGAGTACCCTGAGAGCTGAGTCAGGACAATGTTGAATACAATAATTCTGAAACAATTTTATAGCTGAGCCCTCAACCCCTTTTACCCGACCCCATATTTTTCTTTGATATTTTCAAATTTTCATGACGTTTTACCGGATCATAACCTCTCAGAGTGTACTGAAAATAGAGACATTCTGGAGACTCTTGAAAGGGGATCCAGGGTTCATCTCTTGTTTGATGATGGAAATATTGTGGACACTTTGTACGGTACGTGTAAGACTCATGTTAGCTGTGTAGAGTGGGGGAAACAGTTGTGCCTGAACCTCAGGTTCAGACCACGGCTATTTTCCACTGAGACATGAGAGTCACGGCTTTTCCTTGAGATTTAATTAAGGGAATAGCCGCCATTGAAACCTGATATATCAGGTCTCAGTTGAAAATAGCTGTGGCCTGAACCTGAGGTTCAGGCACGACTGTTTCCCCCAAGTATGCTACAGGCTACTACGCGCTCCTTAACTAACTGGTCTCAAGAACACCCCCGAATATATTCAATCTATTTTCAAACTCTTCTCTCCGGGAAGTACCGGTGCCATTTCGGCTCAGTGCCACTGCACTACCCACCGTGGTAGCTTTGATTGAGTGATTTACTTACCTCATCTTTCTGACAGGAAGTGACGGTAACGTTCTATTCTACTCGAAAGAGATGGTTCTAGTTGGGAGAGAGAGTTACACGGCCCGGTTTGATCTCATGAACAGGATTCGGTTTTACTACAAAAACGGAGAGAGTCTGTCCAGCTTCTGTTGACCAAGCTTAGACCAACCAATCAGAACTCGTTATTTAGGTCACGTGACTGGTTATTAGCCAATCAGGGATCAGGGAATTGGAATGAGCTTATCCAGACAGTGCGAGTCTGTCCAGCTTCTGTTAAGAAGGATCTGTTCGGATAGTTCTACACAGCTGACTCGCTCACCCATAAATGTGAGACACGTGTATTTCTGAATTGATTGTGATGTTCATATATTGAGTTTGTCGAGTTGGTAATTGAGGAAGCGAAAAAACGATTTAATTTTGAAAATGATGATTGATGAGAATTTGTTTTAAAGAGGGGGATATGGAATGTGAAGATGAGGATTTTATAATTGTATAAAAGTACAACTACAAGATTTATTTCCCAAAATAAAAAACGACACTGTTTAGAAAATTGTATGGTGCTACAGTCGAACCCCGATTTACCGGGCACGATTTACCGAAACCCCGATTTACCGGGAGGATAAACTTCCCCCAATATAGAAAAGTAACGGCATTTGACCCCGATTTACCGGGCAAAACCCAATTTCTCTCAAGCATCCCGGTAAATCGGGGTCCGACTGTATAAATATGACAGATGTGGGGCAACAAAAATACCCCCGCCATATTATAGTTCTGCAGATATCGTGGAGGTGCGTACGGGAAGGACTAGGCGGCGGATTACGGCCGCCGAAATGAAATCCCCGAACGTTTGATTTGCGCATAAGGGTCACCACACACCAAAGTTAAAATTAAAATTAAAATTTTGAGAGAAATTTTAACGGCCGCTGGTGTGTGCGGGTTTAAAATCAAAATTTTAATTTTAATTTTAACTTTGGTGTGTGGTGACCCTTGCACAACATATACTACTAGTCTTTGGCAGTGTATAATTAGTTAGTAATTAGTTAGTAATTAGTAATTAGTTAGTGTATAATTAGTTGCCCAATTGCTCCAAGTGAGGCAGTGAGGCACGGAGCATATTCAGCTGTGTCAGCTGTGTCTCACTTGGACCATATAGATACTGTCAGAGTTATATTTTGATATCTAAGTTATTTCTTTTCTAACTTGATGAAGGGATGATGAGGATAGTGGTTTGAAATGTGTGATCCGTCATGTCGGTACTTTACACGAACTAATATGTGCAGTGTCAGTGTCAGTGTCAGTGTTAGTGTTAGTGTTAGTGTCAGACATCAGTGTCAGTGTCAGTGTCAGTGTCAGTGTCAGTGTCAGTGTCAGTGTCAGTGTCAGTCAACATGAAACAAACATGAACTTACCAAAAGTGTCACACTGCGGTATATCACTTGACCATGATCCATCCTCCTGACATGTCAGTGTTCCCACTATGACATGAGTGGCAGCACATTCAATAGTGGTAGTTGTCCCTATAATTGGTGAGGCAGGCCAGTTCCCTTGTGCAGTTGATCCCTCAACAGCAAAGGCAGGACACTCAACCCTATCTGAATTGAAATAGTAATAGGAGTTCATTAATCATCATGCATGTAGTTTCCTGATTGAGTGCACGTTAAAGTTTAATTGGTGACATAAAAACCTGGCGCGACACCCCGTACACAGGTGTCGGCTCCGCCCCTAAAAAAGGGTCGCGTCTTTCAAGAAATCTTGCACGTGATCCACTGGACCCTTGAAAGAAACGACCCTTTTTGGGGCGGAGCCGACACCTGTATGCGGGGGGTCACCAAAAAAGTTCAAGTGTTATTGAATACATTTATACCATTTATACCTGGTCTGTAGAAGTCAGATGCTTTGTCATTACCTGGTCTGTAGAAGTCAGATGCTTTGTCATTGCCTGGTCTGTAGAAGTCAGATGCTTTGTCATTACCTGGTCTGTAGAAGTCAGATGCTTTGTCATTACCTGGTCTGTAGAAGTCAGATGCTTTGTCATTACCTGGTCTGTAGAAGTCAGATGCTTTGTCATTACCTGGTCTGTAGAAGTCAGATGCTTTGTCATTACCTGGTCTGTAGAAGTCAGATGCTTTGTCATTGCCTGGTCTGTAGAAGTCAGATGCTTTGTCATTACCTGGTCTGTAGAAGTCAGATGCTTTGTCATTACTATGAAACTGGATAAACCCAACAATATCATTACCCCAGTTGGTAACACAGCGGTCATCTGAACTATTTGCGAACAGGTAGTTCACCACCTCCACATTATTACATGTGATGATGAGGGCGGTCTCTGTTTCGGTGAACGTCCAGATCTTATCCACCTCAACCGGGGGTTGAACTGGCCAGTTTGGCCAGTTTGGCCAGTCGCTGGTGCAGTAGGCTATACTATACTGCATTGGGGAGGAGAACATCACACCCAAACTACCGATGAAATAGCCGCCCTTATTATGTATGTACAAATAGATCTGCTCATTACTGCCCACTGTAGAATCCGTCTTTATCTGGACAGGTGTTACCTCGACCAGGTCCCAGGGTATCTTCACACCCGGCCGCTCTACAGCTGTCCAGTCTGAAATACAATAAATATAGTAACCACTAAAAGTAAACTAACAAAAATACATTTATCCCACATCGACACTACACTGACACGTGCCCTGGGGCCTGTATGGCGGCGCGCATACCCCATTTGATTCTCAGATGGGGTTGCGGCGCGCATACCCCATTTGATGCTCAGATGGGGTTGCGGCGCGCATACCCCATTTGATTCTCAGATGGGGTTGCGGTGCGCATACCCCATTTGATTCTCAGATGGGGTTGCGGCGCGCATACGGCCCCATTTGATTCTCAGATGGGGTTGCGGTGCGCATACCCCATTTGATTCTCAGATGGGGTTGCGGCGCGCATACCCCATTTGATTCTCAGATGGGGTTGCGGCGCCATACCCCATTTGATTCTCAGATGGGGTTGCGGCGCCATACCCCATTTGATTCTCAGATGGGGTTGCGGCGCGCATACCCCATTTGATTCTTAGATGGGGTTGCGGCGCCATACCCCATTTGATTCTCAGATGGGGTTGCGGCGCGCATACCCCATTTGATTTTCAGGTGGGGTCGCTGCGCCAGACAGCCGGGGCTGATCTCACATTCGCTACCTCAATATTAGTGGCTGCGTTCATAAATTACACTTACCAATTTTATCACACTGCGGTACATCACTTGACCATGGTTCGTCACGTTGCATTTCGTTTCACTTTTGCTTGTCTCAGACACCAAAAAGGGCTATTTTCATCAATAAAATGCAACTCAAATCTGTCTCTAGTTCTCATTTCCATCACACATGACCTCCCAGTTACCACTGAACTGTCTCTCGAGCCTTGCCTGGTCTCATTATTAAATTACAGCTACATTATTGTCCAATATTACCCCCCGCCCCACCCCCACCCACCCTCCCCCACCCACCTCTCCCAATATAGCGGACATTTCTAAACACCACACTACAGAGACAATCCTTGTGTTCTGGTGCACTAAGTCGCTTATCGCGTGTAACAATTAACAAATGTTCTTATCTGTCCCGTCCGCATTGTCTTCTAGAACATTATACATTCTAGTGGTGTCACAATCTGTCTCACCCCATATTTGTGTTTGATCGTATTCGTTTATCTCTATCTCAACTGAAAATGGACAGTGGACACACCACTCATCTCATCATCAACAACATCACGGTACCAATCATGCATCAAAATGCTGTAAGTTCAATCTGTCCGTATTGTCTGTCCATCTATTGTGTACACATTTTAAATGATATTATGTAGCATTGGGTTTGAAAAGTGGATGTGGCGATTGAGAGATTTGATTTATATTTTTATTTACTGTTTTTTAGCTAGCTATAGCGCCACCAACAGACCCACTCGCAAAGGCAAAACGTTACCTCGATCCAGACCAACTCCAAGTTACACGCAGAGGCAAAATGTTACCTTGTTCCAGACCAAACTAAACTCAAGACACCCTCAAAGGCAAAACGTTACCTTGTTCCAGAACAAACTGGGCTCAAGACACTCTCAAAGGCAAAATGTTACCTTGTTCCAGACTAAACCAAACTCAAGACTCTCTCAAAGGCAAAACGTTACCTTGTTCCAGAACAATCCCAACTCGACAGACTTTATGACTGATGCCATAGGTTCCCCCCATTTCATCAAAATCGAGAAAGGGGGGAGCTTAGCGCCATAGTTACCCATACCCGGGTGGTATGAGGTTTGCTCAGCGTGTGGCTAAGTGACCCCAAAAAAAAAAAAAAAAAAAATCACTTGACCATGTTTCGTCCTCCTGACATGTCAGCGAGGCGTTTCCCGTCATGACGTGAGCGGAAGCACATTTAATAGTGGCAGTTGTCCCTATTGGTGAGGCAGGCCAGTTCCCTTGTGTTGATCCCTCAACAGCAAAGGCAGGACACTCTGGTGCTGAATGAAAATATTAATTGGTTTGGGTTCATTGCAATTCAGAGGCAAAGGGGCCGGGAACAGTTGTGCCTGAACCTCAGGTCAAGTGCACGGCTATTTTTCACTGAGACCTGAGATCTCCAGATCACACTCCCTACAAAGCATCAAATACTATAGTGTATATACCCTAGTGCAGAAATGCTGGGCAGTACTATAATAAGTAATAAGTATATTAATGTGTAATTACACATGACATTTAGAAGCTGGCCGGCCTTACCTGCTCTGTAGAAGTCAGATGCTGTGTCACCTGCACTGTGAAACAGGATCTGCTCCACAACGTCACCACCCCACTTGGTAACACAGTTGTTATATGAACTATCTGTGAACAGGTAGTTCAGTATCTCCACATTGTTGCATGTGATGATGATGGCGGTCTCTGTTTTGGTGATTGCCCAGATCTTATCCACCTCTACCGGGGGTTCCACTGGCAGCTCTGGGTAGCCGCTGACGCAGTAGCCTATCTGATACCTCATCGGGGAGGAGAACTTGACACCCACATTAACGATAGTGTTGATGTCCTTGTCGTACATATACACAATGATCCACTCATCACTACCAAGTGTAGAGTCCGTCTTTATTTGGAGAGGTGTTGCCTCCAGGTCCCAGGGTATCTTCACATCATCCCGCTTTACAGCTGTCCAGTCTGAAGGGTATAACATTGTATTTTATTGAACGAGCCTGTGTGATAAAACAAAAGAACACGTTTTAATGTTTTATGAACTATAGGTACTACCCGCATCCTCCATATCCTTAAATCGATAGTGTTTACGCAGTGAATACAGAGCGAATGCAGAGTGAATGCAGAGCGAATGCAGAGTGAATGCAGAGTGAATGCAGAGCGAATGCAGAGTGAATGCCAGACGAAATGCAGAGTTGAATGCAGAGTGAATGCAGAGTGGTTCCAGAGTGATACGCAGTGAATGCAGAGTGAATACGCAATCATTGGGGATATCCTACCAGAACTGTTTACGCAGTGAATACAGAGTGAATACGCATTGAATACAGAGTGAATACGCAGTGAATGCAGAGCGAATACGCAATCATTGGTAATATCCTACCAGAACTAGAATGTAAATACTAGAATGTAAATACGCAGTGATAAAAAATTGGATATTGTTGCTACAACCCGAAAAAAGTGGGGGTTTTTCTCTCTCTCTTCCCTCCTATCTCCCCTCTCCCTCTCTATCTCTATCTCTATCTCCCTCTCTATCTCCCTCTCAATATTTTATCTCTATCTCTACTCTATCCTATCTCTATCTCTTCTCTATTTTCTATTCCCTCCTCTTTACCTCCTCTCCCCCCTTATCTCCCTCTCTATCTCCCTCTCTTACTATCTCTATATCTATCTCTTATCTATCTCTATCTCTATCTCCCTCTCTCTATCCCCCTCCCTCTCTATCTCACTTTTCTCTTCTCTACTTTTTACTTTTATTCTACTCTATTCTATCTCTATCTCTATCTCCATAAATTCAGTGCAGAAAAATTGTTTCAATTCCAACATGTTAACCAAATTTTTGTCAAATTGTCTATCACTGCGTATTATTTAACAAAAGGAAAGGTATGAGAAGGATAGAGGGAGGATGAGATTTAAAAATAGGGGAGAGAAAGGGGAGAGAGGAAAAAGAGGAGAGAGAGAGAGGGAAGGAGAAGAATGGGAAGGAAAGGAAGAAAGGAAGGGGGGAAGAGGAGAGAGAAAAGAAGGAGAGATAAGGAAAAAAGGGGGGGCCCCTAGGAGGTTTTACTTCCCTTTTTTTCTTAAAATATTCCCTTTTTCTCTCTTCTCTCTTCTTTCTCTCTCCTCCCTCTTCCCCTCCTTTTTTCTGCTCTCTTTTCCCTTTTCTCTCTCTCTCTCTCTCTCTCTTTTTTTTCTTTTCTCTTTCTTCCTCTCTCCTCTCTTCTCTCTTTTTCCCCTCTCTTTTGCTTCTTCTTCTCCTCTCTCTTCTCTCTCCTCCTCCGGTCTCTCTCTTTTCTCTGACTCGACTCTCCGGTTTTTCTCTTCCTTCTCTCGCTTCTCTGCCGTCCTCTCTCCTTCGTCCTTCTCTTCTTCTCGCTCTCCTCGTCTCTCATCTCTCTCCTCTCTCTCTCTTCATCGGTCTCTCCTCCTCTCTCCTCTCTCTTCGTTCCTGCCTCTCTCTCATCTCTCAGGCTTCGGACGTCATCATCTTGTCCTCGTCTTTTCAGTTTCATCCGCTCGCCTCCAGTCCTTCCTCTTGGTGTGGGTGAACGTCTCCTGCTCTCTCTTGCGGTCCATCTCCTCTGGGGTCTCTGCCTCTAGCCGCTTCTCCTCTGGCTTCTCTCTCCCTGGGGCTTCTTCGGGGCTCTCGCGCCCCCCCTAGCTGTGCTCTCTCCCTCCTCTCCCCCTCTCCTCTCATCCTCGGGGTGGGGCTCTCTCTTCACTCTCTTCTCCTCTCTCTCTCTCTCTCTTCCCACTCTCGTCCTCTTTCTCTCCCCGCTCTCTCCTCCTCGTCTCTCCTCTCGCTCGGATCCTTCCAACTCCGCCTCGTCCTCCGTCTCTCGCTCCCGTCTCACTCACTCTCTCTCCTCTCCACCATGCCCGCCCCGACCTGAGGACTCCCCAGCTCTCTCCTCCGGGTCTTCGCGCCGACCCATCTTTCCGCGCCATGCAACAGGTCTTCTCTCGTCGTCTCTCTAAGCTCGGATCGTCTAGGAGGGCGTTATCACGAGTCGGTCCGGAGGGTCTCGCGGCCGGATCTCTCTCTCCTCCCATTCTTGGCTAATATGTGCATGAACAGTTCCATTGTGTAATATGGAAGATAGATCGTGCCTCTCATTATACATAGCTGAATCGTGAGTATTTGGGCTAACATTACATGTGGGCCATCAAGAGTACCATGTGCTAATCCCCGCGTTGAGCAGCCCCGTCTCGGAGCAATGCTCAGTGAGCATATCTATTATTAGACATGTTAATCACTGCGTTAAACTGTACGGGTGGTCCCCGGGTCCACTGGTCAACACAAAAGGCAAATCTACCAAGAGACGTCCTACCCAAGAAGACTGTTACATAATACTATCATGCACTGGTGTCCTGAAAGACATGGACTACAAATCGTTCATTAAGTCCATCAACTGAGTTAATTGGGTAGCAAGTCAATTAGCTAGATTTTTAACGGACCCCTTTCTTTGCTCCCCTAACCAATCAAATTTCATTTTACAACGCATCTCTTGAAAAATGATTGATGATCCCGACCCCCCCGGGCCTTAAATGAATTGTGGGGCAACGTTCTTGGGCCCTGACTTGGACTTTCATTCATTTTTTCAAATCAAACTTGTCTATGACAAGTCCGTGCCCATGAACAAAACGAATCAACTGACGGTTATACAATACCGAAAGATCTCTCTCTAAATATATATTAATACATAGATTTAAGACAATTAAAAAAAGGAATAGGCGAGAGAAAGAATAGCTTACTCAGAAAGAAACATTTAAACTTTTCCAAGCTCTCGAATAATTGCACAGTTCAGCGCTTTTCGTGTACATTTCTTGGATCGTGGAAAATATACACACACACAGTGAACTTTGAGATACGTGGTATAGATAAATTGTACATACTTTAAGTTATACGTAGCACGAACACACTGTCAAGTGTCAGGCAAGTGTCAGGCAAGTGTCAGGCAAGTGTCAGGCAAGGCAAGTATGATACAAAGAAGATATGATCATCTATGTATGTAGAAGAATAAATTGATATTTTCCTTTTTGTACTAGAGTGTGTTACAGATAAACTTCCGGTTTCCACAACAGTCTGTCAAAATGTGGGCTAAATCGCTATGTAATTATGGTTCTGAATTCAAATATAATATAAAACTTGGGAGAAATAAATAACTATAGCTTCCTAGCAAGAAACTACATTCTACATTCACTATGCGTGCTTGAAAGATCATTATATCTGAAACCGCTGAAACCGCGAGAGTTTGTACAACTTTACAAAAAGTTTAAAATCAAAATATTCACGGTTTCATTGTTGCATTTGGTCCGGAAAACCTCTCCCCACCCTTGTGTACAATGATATAGAGATCAATGGCAGACAAGCCTATATCATTACCAAACAACCAACGTCGAGATACTTTATGATAATATACATTATAATATGATATTCAAATAATATATAATATTATAATGCATTAAATCAAAATATGCATTATATCAGACACTACACAATCGACAATGAATATATGTATTCATTCTCTACCATCAACCAATGGTAAGATATCATTAATATATAATAAATATTAGGCCCTAGATGGACATTATTGATTGAGGTCCAGTTGATATATCAACCAGCTTGATATATAATCAGTCAACCAAAACTGTCCCACACGCGTGCACGCCATGCCGTGAATTTATAAAAGGTCAAATATTTGAGTAGAATTGCCATTGAAGGATCTCGATTCTCGATAGACTTGATTAACGATGTACCGAAACCCTACAAATACTATCCAACGCAGACTACAACGTAGTCCGGATATATCAACCAAGGGTATAGGTAGTATCGAATACGTAATTCCATAATTATATACCGGTGCGTTAGAGAGAAAAAACAGAAGAGTTACAGGTACAGTGCCACAGTAGGAGATACTGACAGAGAGAGAGAGAGAGAGAGAGATACAGGGCTAGAGAGGTATAATAGTAGAGGGACTAGGGAGATACATTATGGCAAGAGGGAGCTGCAGACATAGAGGTGTAATGGATAGAGGGGGTATAGATAGTTAGCCTGATGTAACAAATTCCAGGTTCTCAGCCAATTAACGGTAAAATAATTAACGTAGAGTCCTATAGCGACACGTAGTACTAACACATTCAAGTGGCAGAGAGAAGCTGAACCACAAAATATGAACAATACCTCTGGGTGTTAATTTGCATTGAAAATTGCTCCGATGCTGTTTGCATTATCACGATGCATTGATTTGTGTACAGAGCCTCCATTAGTAGAGGTGACAGAGGTGGTATTTCTTGAGCCTTTCATTACACTTATTATTATAGTGAACTGGAACAGACAGAGGTGAAAATTGAACTGTGAAATGTCGCAAAGGGCTATCCTTCTTGAAGGTGTAAATTTATTCTTCCGCTAATGTTGCCGAACAATACTGTTATCAAAGCGATAGTCCGAGAATAATATACCAATGTTTGATTATTAAGTAAATTCAAAAGTCAAAGGGTATAGTCTATAGATCTTTCCCAATCACTGGACAAGCATGCGGTGCTTATAATCTTCGATTCTAAGCCCTAAGCCACTCCGTACCGAGGTGCTAAACTTTCAGTAAAGGGGCCGTCCTAATCTATATTATCTGAAACCTAAATTAGAGGGTTTTCTCTTAAACGAATGGTAAGGAGGTAACGTAGGGTTAGAACATAACAGTAGGCCCAGTATATTCCCCTCTGTATAACGCACATAAACTTATGCACTAAGTTTAATGAGGCACAACGCTATATATACTACACCATATAATCCATCTATCACTATTACTCTATAGAGAGAGAATGTTTGTATGTCGTTGAACAGATATTATTCATAATTTAACTGTTTTGAAGAACAATGGCATTCATATCCCCCCTACAGACCATCATCCCCCATTAATAACAAGGACCACTAATTGGGGACTGACAGCAATTAGATAGAGCAATGTTTATATATAAACCGTATATATATACTCATAGACAATAACGCTTCCCAAACAATTTGTTAGGTTTTAAGGAGTCGCCTGACACATACGGTTGTCACCACGCTCACAAAGTATGAACAAGAGGAAGTTTACTGAAGATGAGCTAATAATCAATCGTGGCAACACATGAACTCTATACTTTCAAGGTTTCACTGTTAATACAGGTATCTATCTCTACTCTATCCCCTTACAAACCCCCTCTCTCTAACCCTTTTTTCTATCTCTATTCTATCTCAAATCTCTATCTCCTTTAAATTAAAAGGTGCAGAAAAAATTGTTTAAATTTTCCAAAAAATGTATAACCATAATTTTTGCCCTTTGTCTATCACTGCGTTTTAAATTTAAAAAAAAGGAAAGGTATGAGAAGGTTTAGGGGGAGGATGAGTTTTAAGATGGGGGAGAGAAAAGGAGAGAGGGGAAAAGAGAGCGAGAGAGAGAAAAAGGGACGAAGGAGAAAAATTATTTCCCCTTGGGGAAAGATTGGAAGAAAGCTTGAAAAAGAGAGGAGCTTTAAAGCATTGGCAGAAAATCCTAAGGCCTGGGACAAATCGGAAGGAGGAAAGCCCCGTCCCTTTTTGGAGAGCTCCTCTCTCGCATCCCCCGCTTTTCTTCTTCCCCCGGTCTTTTTCCCCGCTCCTCCTCTCTTTTTCCCCTCCCCTCTCTCTCTCTCTCTCCTCCCCCGGCTCTCTCTCTCCTCTCGTTTCTCCTCTCTCCTATCTCTCTCTCTCTCTCTCTCTCTTTTCCTCCATTTTCTTCTCTCTCTTCTTCCTCTCTCCTCTCTTCTCTCCTCCTCTCTTTTTGATCCTTTTTCTTTTTCCCCCTTCTCCCCTCTCTCCCCCTCTTTTCTCCCCTCTCTCTTTTCTCTCCCCCTTCTCCTCCTCCTCTCTCTTTTTCTCTCTCCTCCCTACTCTCCCCCCAAAATTCTTGTGCCCCTTCTTTTTCCCCCCCTTACCCAAATTTTTTTTACACGGCGTATTAAAATTCTAGTTTCCCCCTTCCCGGTTTTTTTTTAAAAAACTTTCCCAAAAAAATTGCGTATTCCCTCCCTTTAAATTTCGTTAATTAAACCTCTGTACCCACTGCGTAAAAATTAACTCGGAAATTTTTGGGCATTTGCGGGCATCCACAAGACGCAAAACCCACGTACATAAAACCAAATTATAAACCCGCATTATAAACCTTTAAGACGCTTATGGGAAGCACGCAATTTTAGACGCAATTTGGGAAGAAACCATTAGCCCGAAATATAACCCTTTAAAAACGGGCAATATAAACGAATTTTTTTTTAAGACCCCACGCAGTATATTCCCCTTATTATAGGGCCGAAACCTATTTCCCCCCCCCCAAACCCTCCCCTTAACCCAACCCCGCCCTATAACGCATTATAACTGACTAAAAGTAAAAAACCAATAAACGCTCAAAACCCCCAAAAATAACCAGGGATAGAACTTATAGAGGGCAAATCCCCTTTTTATAGACGCCGCGTCTAAAAAAAAAACGGGGTTTTTTTTTTTAAAGAAGCACTATAGACAAACCCCGGGAGGGCACCTGCCAAAAATTTGATGGAAATTTGGGGGCCCCCCCTATAAACGCTTTTTTGCCCGGCATAAAAAAGGAAGCTTAAAATAAAACCATTTGACGCATTATAGCCCAAATTCCCCCGAAACGAAAAAACCCCAATATAACGAAATTAAAAAAAGGGGAAGAGGGAGAAAGGTTAGGAGGGAGGGGATTGGGGGATTTTTTTTTTTTGAGGCCCGAAAAAAGGAAAGGGGCCGGGGATGGAAAACCCTTTTCCCCCCCAAAGCCTGGACAAAGTTGAGAACAAAAAGGGGAAATTAAAAATGGAGAGGAGGGAATATGGAAAAAAGGAAAAAAAATGAGACAAGGGGGGCGATAGTAAGGCGTGTTTTTGTCCTTTCCGTTTTCCTGTCCATTTTTTTTTCCCTCTCTGCCCTTTTTGGGTCTCACTCTTTTTTATGTCCACTCCTTCCCTATTCACATTTTTCCATCTTACTCCTTTTGCCATCTTACTTGCCCCCTTCTTTTCTAAAGGCCCTTTACCCCTCTTTTTTCCTGTCCATTTCCCCCCTCCCTCAGTCCCCCTCCCTTTCCCCCCCCTTCCCCTTCCCCCGACCCCGCCCCTCCGTCGCCCTCTCTTTCCCCCCTCCCCCTTTTCTTTTTTTCCTTTTATTTGCGTCTTTATCGATTTCGAAACACATGCGTCTAAAATGCGTCTATAATCGTTCATCCTTTTTGGCCTTCCTTTTAATGCAAAAAAAATGCCTTTTAATATTTGGGCCCAACTGCGCCTCAAATTTTTCGCCCTGAAAGCCGGGATTACTTCAAAAAGGGGGCTTTTTTTAAAAAGGGCACGTTTTTTTAGACCGGGGGTCTATAAAAAGCGTTTTTTGCTTCTAAAATGCTTTAAACCCTGCTTCTAAAAGGGGTTCTATGAAATTTTTTATGGTGCTGCTATAGCAGCCCTAAAATGCGTCTATGGGTGCTTCTATAAATTTGTTTTTGGGGGTTTTTAATGGGGCCTTAAGGGGCAATCTTTTTCGCTTCTATAAATCGTTTATTTTCTTTTTTAACTTCTTTTATAGGGCGCCCTATGTGCCTTACAAAATTGGGGGCGTCAAATTTCGTGTGTCTAAAATTTGCCGTCTCTTTCTTTTTATAATGCGTTTATAATCGTCTATGTAGGGTGGGTAATGCGTTCTATAGTGCGATGCCCGAAAATTTGGCAAAATTGGGCCCTTTCCCAACCCCTTTTTTAAATTCCACGGAACTTTTGGGGGGGGGGTTAATTAAGGGTTTTTTTCCCCATCGTTTCTTCCCGGGAATTCGCACCAAAACCCAAACCCTTTCCCTTTCGTCTCCCCTTCCCCTTCTTCCCCTTCTTCCCCTTTTCTCTTTCCTTTCCCCAAATTTTTTTTTCCCCCTTTTTGGTTTTCCCAACCCCTTTTGGGCCCGTTTTTCCCCTCAGGTTGCCCTTACCCGGGGGGGTTTTCCCTTCCCCTCTCGTTTTCCTTTTCGAGGTGCACTTCCCCTTTTGGGGCCCTCTTCTCCTTTTCATCTTCTTTATGCCTCCCCACCGGCCGGGGTGCAATTTTTTATTTCCGGGAAAAGGGGGGGTTGGTTTGGGGGGGAAAAATGGGAAAATTTTTTACCCGCGGCCCTCATTCCCAGGGCGGGGGGAATTTTTGCATCCTGGGGCTTGTTGTTTTGGGGGAATTGGGGGGTTTTTCCCCTTTTTTCCCGCTATTTTGTTTCCGTCTTTTTTAAAATTGGGTTTCAAAAAATCGGAGCAAAAATTGTTCCCCAAAAAGGCTTTGGGGAAAAAGGGGTACTTTAATCTAAACCTTTTCCCTAATATTTCCCCCTTCAAGGCATTGATTATCCTTTTCATTTTTTTCCCCCTTTTTCCCCCCTCCTTCCCCTTCTTTTCCCCTTTTTCCCCAAAGTATTATTTTCCCCGTCTGTTAAGGTCCCTTCCCAAAAAACCCCCCGGATTTCCCCTTCCTTCTTTTTCCTTCCTTTTTTCTTTCCCTTGAGGAAAACCCTTTCCCCCATTATTCCCTTTTTTTAAAAGGGGGATTTACCCATTTAAAAAAAAACCCAAAAAATAAAATAATTAAAAAATAAAGGAATTTTTCAATTGTGGGGGGGTTAGTGGGGGGGAGGGGCCCCCTTTTCCCAAATTTCTCAAAATAAAACAGTTTGGGCTAACTGGGCCCACCGCCCATTTTGTAAAGAAAATTTAAAACACGGCAACCGCGCCACTTGAAAAGTAAAGTAACAGGGCACCCCCACTTTGAAAATTAAAGAAACACGGCACCCCCCGCCCACTTTTAAAAAAAGTAAAAAAGGCCCCGTTGCCCCCTTTGTAATTAAATAACCCCCGGCCCCGGGAAAAAAGGGGGTTTGGAAAAAGAAAAAAAAGAACAGGGAAACCCCTCCAGGTTCCCCGGGCTTTTTGGGTTTGGGGTCCCCCCCTTTCTCCCCCCCTTAAGGTTTAAACCCCCCTTGTAAAGTTAAATTTTAACCCCCACCCCCCCGGGGCCCCTTTCCCCGGGGCCCCCCTTTACCCTTTTAAAATGGGGGGAATCCCCCCTTCGCCCCGCCCTTGTTAAAGAAATAATAACAGGCCCTGCGGCCCACTTGTAAAGTAAAAAGAAACCCCACCCAAACCGCGCCCCCTTTTTAAATTAAAGTACACGGCCCCGCGCCACTTGAAAAAGTAAAGTAATGGGGGAAACCGCCCATTTTAAAAAAGTAAAGTAACACGGCAAAAGCCCCACTGTAAAGAAAAGGTTAACACGGGAAACCGCCCCCCTTGAAAAGTAAAGTAAACACGAAACCACGCCACTTGTAAAAAAAAGGGGTAACACGGCACCGCGCCATTTTAAAAGGGAAAGTAAAACCGGAAAACCGCGCCACTTGTAAAGTAAAGTAACAAAAACCCCCACTTTGGCACCCCAAAACCCCGTAAAAACATGCCCGTTTTTCACTTATCAAATCACTTTTAACAGCCTTGTTTTAGAAAAGACCCGAGAAACCAGGAAAATAGAGATCGGGAGGGATCCGAGAGATTTTTTAAGGAGACTTTACTGTTTTTGGTTTGGGTTTTGGTTTAAATTTAGGGCCCCTCGAACACCCACTCCCCCCTTTTAAACCTACCGGGGATTTTGGGGGCGGATCCGAGGAAAAAAGAAGGGGGAAAGTTAACCTGGGTTTTTGGCCCCAATTAACCCAAGAAAAAATATTTTTTTTTTTTTTTTAGTTTTTTGGGGAATTTTACTTATAATGGGTATTGATAATGGGTTAACGCCCTCAAACCCCCCCCCCCTCCTCAAACCTTCACCGGGACTGGTGGCACGGGGAAAAGAAGAATTAAAAAAACAAGGGCCTTGAGGAAAGATAATCTGATGGGAAAGAAAAAAGAGAAAAAAAGGAAAAAGAGCTTGAAAGGGGAAAAAAAGAGAGGGGAGAGGAGAGGAGGGAAGGGAAAAGAAAAGGAAGGGGGAAAAAAAAGGAGGGTTTTTCCCCACCCCCCAAGGTTGTTTTTTTTCCCCCCCCCCGGGCTTTTTTTTTTAATTTTTTTTTTTTTTTATCGGGGGCCCGAAATTTAAAGGTCTCGGAATTTAAACGACTAACAAAACCGGGGAACCCAAAAACCCCCCCACCACCCCTTTATCCCCTCCCCCCCAGGGGACCAGCAACAAAAAACGGCACCCCCCCCTTAATCCCCTCCCAAAACATTTTTTTCCAACAATTTTAAATTTTTCGGTTCATTCTTTTATTCTTTGGGTTTACATTTTTTAGGGGTTTTTACCCCGGTTTTGGTTTCCCAAGGAAAGGGGTTTGGCCAGTATTTGGGGCAAGGCGTCCTCTTTTTTCGGCCCCCTTGGGCCTCTGTCTCCCTCCCTGGGTTGGCTCCAGTTTCCCCTGCCCCCTCCTCTTTGTTGTTTTGTTCTTTAATTTTTTTACTGGGGCCTGGAAAGGGGGCCAAAGTTTTTCCTGAAAAAGGCCTTTTTCCCTTTCCTTAGTTCTCTTTTTGGGGCCCTTTTTGGGGTTTGGGGTTGGTCCGCCCTGTTTGGGGGGTTCCAGTTCCTGTGTTATATCACCCCTCCCCTTTTTTTGGGGCCTTTTAGAATTTTTAACCCTTAAAAAAAAAACCCCCACCCCCACCAGGTTTTTCTTTTGGGCAATTTCCCTTTGGTTTTATATTTTTCCCTTTTTCTCACCCAAGATTTGAGTTTTTTCCCTTATCCCTTTGGGTGCTTGTGGTGGGGGGGAGGGGTTTGGTCGGGGGGGACCCGGTGGGAGGGGACGAAATCGGAGTCCCCCGGATTAAACCACACGTTTGTCCTTCGAAAATTGGGGTGTTTGTCTGTGTATTTCGGGTAAAAAATATATAGGGTATGTACATGTTATATTTTTATATAATTTGGTTGAAAGGGGGATGTGTTGTATTTTATTTTAAATTGGTGTGTCTGGGGCCCCTTGTGACCCGGTTTCCGTGCTTTTTCGGGCGGGCCCGTCTTCCCAAACAAGCCCCCTGTAAAAAAACCCTTTTTTCTCAGCTTCTTTTTTCCCAAAAACATGGGTTTTCCCATCAAACCCCCCTTTCCCCTTTTCTCTGTACATTCCCCGCCGCGTACGCCTAAAACCTCCGATTTAGGGGGAAATTCCCTCATTTTTCTGTTAGTTTTTTTAAGAAAGTAGCGGGATTAGGAGAGAAAAGTAAGTCCCGGGTAGAATTTTCTCTTTTCAGGTCCCGGGCCCGTACAAGTAGCCCCCCCTTTTTTGACTGACTCTGGTTATAGCCTTAAAAGGCCCCAACCCATACTGCCCTTTTTTAAAAACTCCCCCAAGGAAAAAAGGGGTTCCCCTACCAGACCGAATACTGATTAAATCAGTTGCCCCTGAAAGGGCCCCCGGGCCCTGCATTCCCTCTTTACTATTTCCCTTTCCCCCCCCCTGGTGTTCTTTTTCCCCCGGGGCCATCAGTGATCCCCGCATCGAGTTTCCCTTTATTCCCATTTTTCCCCCCGGTCCCCCCCTCCCCCACTTTTTACCCCCTCCCCTCCTTCGTTCTCCAGTTTTTTCCCCCTTTTTTCCCCTTCCCTCCCCCCCTTTTTCCCTTTTTTTTTCACCAAAAACCTTTCCCCCAACTCTTTTCTTTTCCCCCTTTCTATTCCTTTTTTTCAGGTGTAATTTAATCCAAAGGGAAAATTTCCCTTTCCCCCCTTCCCAGTGTGAAAATAAACCCCTTGCTTCTCCCCCTTTTGGTTTAGGCTGATTATGTGAAAATCGGCCCCCAATCGTGAAAATTTCTTTTTACGGGGCCACCCGGGCGTATCAATTACGGGAGATTGCCGTTGTAACCTTTTTCCCCCGGGGTTCCCACTGTATTACCCTTCTTTAAAGCCTTTTGTCTTCCCCCCCTTTTCCCTTTCCCCAAATTCTTCTTTCCCCCTCCCGGGTTTTAACCCTGCTCATATGTCTTTTTTTTAAAGTTTTTTGGGCCCCTAACTACCTTTTCCTTTTTTCCTTTTAAATGGTGATTTATTTTTTTCCAATTCCAAATTTTTTTTTCAACATTTAATTTTTCCTTGACAGGGCTACCCTGCTCGCATGTAATTTTCGTGTTTGGTCCTAACGCCCATTTCCGCACCCCCATTAAAACCCCCCCAAACCAAATTCTTTTTGGGCATTTACCCCCGGGCCTATCTTTTGTACCCGCCCAAAAACCTATTCATTGGGGCAGTTACCCCTGCCTATAAATTGTACCAGTCACACCTAGTTCATTCTTTTCCCTGGGCCCCCCAAAGGGTTTTTCCCTTCCCCCCTATCATTGAAACCGCCATTTCCGCTTCGGCCACCCTAACCCCCAAGTCGAAACCCTTGTTAAATTTTCCTTTTAACCCCCGCTTAACCCCCCCATTTTTACCAGTCCCACCTATTTTCTTTCCCCCCCAGTTCCCTCCCCATCATTTACCTTCCCCCTATTTTCATTTCCTGCAGTTACCCCTTTCCCCTATCTTTTGTACCATTTCACCCTATTTTTCAAAATTCCCGGGTTCCCCCGGGCCCTTTTCCCCTTTGCCTTTTTCATTTTTTTTCCAGCCCCCACCCCCTTTTCATTCTCCCAGTACCCCTTTTCCCTTTTCTTTGTTCCCGGGAGTCCCCCTATCATTTTTGGCAGTTTTTTCTCCTAATTTCCCTTGAAAACCTTTACCCTTTAATTCCCTTTCCTGCTTCTGGATCGAAAGTTTCCCCCCTTTCCCTTCCCCTGGGTTTCCTCACCCTGGGTTTCTTTTTCCCGTCCCCCTTAAATTTTTACATTTACCCCTCCTCCCTTTTTCCTCTTTTCCCTTTTTCCCTTTTTTACGCTTTTGTTTTTTTTTCCCTTTGGTTTTTAGGAGCCAGCCGAGAATGTTATCTTTTTTAAGGGAAATTGTGTAAAATTGGGTTTTTAATCCTTAAACCCCAAAAACCCCATCCCCTACCTCCCCCTTTCCCCTTTCCCCTTCCCTTTTTAAAGGCCCCAACCCGGGGTTTTTTTTGCCCCCTCCCCTTTTTTAACTCAATTTCCGGGGAAAGACCGAACGGGGAGGGGGGCAAATTTCCCCCCCAAGCGGGCCAGGGCCCCCAGGGGGGGGCCCCCCACCGGCCCCCACCCCCCAACCTGGGGGTTTTCCCCCAAGGCCCCCAATTTTTACTTCCCCCCCACCTTTGGAACAACCCCCCCCAGGTGGGGGCCCCCCCTTTTTCCCCCATTTTTTTTTTTGGGGCAACCCAAAAACCCCCGTTTTTTTTTCCTTTTATTGGAACCCCTAAACTACCAAGTGCGGGAAAGGTGTGCGGCCCGGGGGGTTATGTTTACCAGGGCCGGGAGCATGTGTCTCGGTGTCGGTTTTCAATTCACCTGATTTCCTTTTTTGGAAAACCAACCTCAGCTTAGTACCCCAAAAAAAAAAAAAAAAAAAAGAAAAGGAGAGATAGAGAGTAAAAATTTTTAAAAACCGGGAACTAAAAAAGAAAGAAGGAAAACCCGCCCCAACCCAAGAGAAAAAAAATGAAAATCCAATAATCTACAGAAAAGGGTTTTTTTCCTTTGGTTAAAAATTTTTTTCCCAAAATTTTCCTCCTTTGTTCCCCCCCTTTCTCCCTTTTTTAAAAAAGAGAGAAAAAAAAAAAATTTTTTCCCCCGGGAAAAAAATTTTAAGAGGCTAGGGCCCCCGGCTATTTTTACCCCCAAGAAGCCTCTGTTTTAAAGGTGACCCAAACGACTATTTTCAATAAAATTTTAAGGGAAAAATTAAAGGCAATTCCCGGGGAAAACCAAAAACCTTTTGAAACATCAGTCTCAGCGGGATAAATATCCAGGGCACACCCCTGTTCGTTTTTAAATTTGGGGAAACGAATGTTTTCCACCAAGCCCCTGTTTTTTCACAATTTTTTAAAAAACCAAAAACTAGCGCCCCCCCTTGGGTGCCCCTCAAAATAGGTTTTTTTTGGTTTAACCCACCCGCTTCCCCGAGGGTTTCTTTTTGGGCCCCCCCTTTGAACTCAAAAACCCGGTTCCCCCAGGGCAATTTGGAATCTTTAAACCATAAAGACGGGCATTTTAAAAAGGGGTCTTCGAAAATTTAAAAAACTTCCACTGGAAGTTCCAAAGTGTTAAAACGTTTTAAAAAAGCTTTGGGTACAAAAATTTTTTTTTAAGGAGCCCCCTTTCGCTTAAAAACCAAACAAACAAAAGGGCCATAAACCTTCATCCCCAAAATTATAAAGATAAAAAAAAACCAAATCCCCTCCCCCCTTTTTGGGGTGGTTTAAATGGGGTTTCCTCAAATTTCCCCTTTTTCCCCCAAAGTGCATGTGTCTTTTGTTTTTTGGCTTAAATTTGCCCCCTTTTTCCTTTGTTTTAAAAAAAATTTCTAAAACTGACACCCAGGGGCAGAAAGGTAAGTAGGTACAAGGGGTCCCCTGTCTCACCTAAAATTTTCCCAACCCCCAAAATAGGGAATATGACTTTCTCCATACGTGACGTCATCAGGGCGTTAAAACGGGTTTGAAATTTTCCAAAAAATTTTAAGACAACTAAAAAGGGCTTCTGCCTTTTTTTGTCCAAAAGCCCTCTCTCAAGTGGAAAAAAAACGTCAATGCTCTGCCCAAGGTAAAAAAAGTTTCTGTTTAATTTCCCTTTAATAAAAATGAAAATTGGCTATTTAAAAAACTTTTTTGAGACTAAAAAAAGGCACCTTAAAACAGCGAGAATAGCTTGTTGATAATTGATTCCGGGGGGTTCCCCCTTGTCTAAAATTTAAACATATTTCCCCAAACCGGGCCTCGTTTTTTCCCGGGAAAACCCCAAAAAACGGGAGGATAATTTTCGGGGAAAAACCCTTTCCCCCGAGCCCCTCCGACACATTTAATCGGGACCCCCGATCTCATTTCCTTAAAAACATATTTTTTTTCTTTTTTTAAACAAACCCTTTTGTCCCCAAATAAATACCCCAAAAAATATCCCTGCCTAGCCTATGGGAAATTGGGTAAAAAATTGGGTTTTTTTAAAACAAAATTTAAATGAAACGGGGTAAAGTAAATCTCCTTTTATTTTTTTTCCCCCCCAAAATTTTTTTTAATTTATTCATCCCAATTCCCCATCCCCCTTTTTTTTTTAAAAATTTTAATTTAATTTTCCTTTGGGGGCAGATTTTCTCAAAGGAACCCTCGTATCTCCAACTTTCCCCCAATTTTCTGGTTTCCCTTTTGGGAAAGAGGTTTTTTTGGGTTGCCTTTTTTTTTCCCCCAGTCCGGGTATCTTCCATCACCCCATTTGGGCAGGTGAGTAAAAATTCGCTCCTAATAAAGGCTCCCCAAAAAAAGGCGCAATTAAAAGGCGGGAAAAAAAAGGCTAAAAAAAAGGCGCAAAAAAAAGGTGAAATAAAAGGCTGCAAAAAAAGGGCTGCAATAAAAGGCGCAAAAAAGGGCAAGGGACACGTACCACCCAGACAAAAGCGGGGATAGACCAAACGTCCCCCCCTAATAGTGTTTCGTATCAGTTCGGCGATTTGGCCCGAATCACCCCCCCCAAATTATAGTGTTTGTGCTGGTATCCAACTAAACCCATGGGCGGAGATAGACGGAGATAGAGAGTTAGAGGGTGAGAGTGAGGATCCGAATATGACGAAAAATAAGAGTATCACGTTTCTGATCCCTCAAATTAAAAAATGAAAGGCGGTCCCTATAATTTGACCAATCGGTGCCAATACGTGATATGTTTCTCCCGTTATTCGCCAATGTCTTGTCACAATTCAGTAGGCGGAATCACAATAATAATGATAGGTGAACCAAGTGTTGGGGGGTTCACCTAGTTTGGGGCACACGCTCAATCGATAGATTACCCCCCTCATTAGCCCCAAACTTCAGTAGTTACTGACTACCTTACGAATCGGGATCGATAGGAAGACAAAGGAGAATATATAGGGTTTTGAGAACACGTATCGGGACGAGGGTCTCATGTCAAGGGGAACGTTTTTCTTTAGGGGAAACCCCATGGTAGTGAACCCATACCGTGATTCGATTTTTCCATCATTTCACTGTACTCGCTCTCTACTCGGGGCTTCTCTATTTCCTTGGTCTAGGTTTGGTACGTGACACGAATCACTATAATTTGGGGAGGGTGACGGTTCATACAGCCCATACGTGAACGAAAACATTTTGGGGAGGGCGATTGGCTAAACCCCCCCTTAGCTGGCGGATAGGATCCCTTGGCCTTTTTTTGCAGCCTTTTTTTGCAGCCTTTTTTTGCAGCCCTTTTCTGCAGCCTTTTTTTCGCCTTTTTTTGCAGCCTTTTTTGCAGCCTTTTATGCAGCTTTTTGCAGCCTTTTTTAGGAGCGAAGTTTACTCAACCCCGCCCCACTCTACAGCGTCCGTCTGAAATACAATAAAATTTGTAAACCCCCAAAAGTAAAATAACAATAATACATTATCCACTGACAACACTGACAAGGCCCCGGGGCCCTTTTGGCGGCGCCGACCCCATTTTATTTTCAGAGGGGTTGCGGGGCCCACCCCATTTTTATTTTCAGGTGGGGGGGCCGCGCCAGAAGCCGGGGTGATCTCACATTGCTACCTCATAGTGGCTGCGTTATAAATTACACTTACCCAATTTTTTTCACCTGCGGACATCACTTGACCCTGTTTCGTCTCCTGACATGTCAGGAGGCGTTTCCCGTCATGACGTGAGCGGAACACATTAATAGGGCAGTTGTCCCCTTTTGGGGGGCAGGCCAGTTCCCTTTTGTTGATCCTCAAAAAGCAAAGGCAGGACCCTGGGTGAATGAAAATATTAATTGGTTGGGTCATTGCAATTCGGGCGGGGCCGGGAACAGTGTGCCTGAACCTTTAGGCAAGTGCCGGTTTTTTACGAGAGGGGATCTCCAGATCACAATCCCTACAAAGATCAAATACTATAGGATATACCCCAGTGAGAAATGTGGGCGTACTAAATAAAAAAGTTATTAAAGGTTTCACTACATTTTGAAGTGGCCCCGGGCCTACTGCTCGGAAGTAGGGGTGTGTCACCTGCACTGGAAACGGGTCTGTACAACGTCACCCACCCCCCTTGGAAAAACGTTGTATATGAAAATTGTGAACAGGTAGTTCGTATCTCCACAGTTTCAGTGTTTTTGATGGCGGGTCCGTTTTTGGGGTTGCCCCAGATTTATCCACTCTACCGGGGGGGTTCCCTGGGAGTTGGGGAGCCCCTGGCAAATGCTATCTGAACCCCCTTGGGAGGAGACCCTTGACACCCCCATTTAAGTGTGTTGATGTTTCCCTTTTGTAAATACAAATGATCCCCTCATCACTACCAAATGTAGTCCGCTTTATTGGAGAGGGTGGGGCCCCCAGGGGCCGGGTATCTTACTAAACCCCCCTTTACAGTGTCCCGTCTGAAGGGTTTAAAATGATTTTTTTGAACGAGGTGTGATAAAAAAAAAGAACAGTTTTAAGTTTTTTTGAACTAAGCTATTTAAAAAATAAAATTTTAAATTGTTTGAAAACTGCTAGAACAATTGTTCCACACAAGCAGTGTGAAGAGAAGGAGGCGTTATTAAAACCACACATACACTCAAAAAAGGGAAAGTGCTAAGTATATTTTAGTTTTTAAAGACTGAAAAACCTGCTAATATTAAAAAATAACGTGATAATGTTAAGCCCAACTGTTCTTTCGAGAATTCGTTCAAAGATATTATTTGCCGTAGATATGAGGTAACCCAAACCCCCCCAGTTCCATTCCTTGTTAACGGGAGTAAAAGGGGGATTTCCCAATTTAAAATAACTAAAAACACACGAAAAAAATAAAATAATTAAAAATAAAAGGAATTGGAGAAGTGGGGGGGAGAGGGGGGAGGGAGAAGGGATAAAGGTTAAAAAAATTTCTAAAATGAAATTTGGGAAAAATAGGCACCGCGCCATGCTTGTAAAAGTAAAGAAACCCGGGCCCCCGCCCCAAAAAAGTAAAATAACACGGCACCCCCGCCACTTGTAAAGAAAAAGAAAACACGGACCGCGCCACTTGAAAAGAAAAAGTAACAGGGCACCGCGCCCTGTAAAGTAAATAACACGGACCGGCCATTGTAAAGTAAAGAAACACGGCACCGGCAACTTGAAAAGAAAATTAACACGGACCGCGCCACTTGTAAAGAAAGAACCGCACGCGCCCTTTTTAAAAAAAGTAAAACCGGACCGCGCCATTTAAAAGTAAAGTAACACGGCACCGCGCCACTTGTAAAGTAAAGTAACACGGCACCGCGCCACTTGTAAAGTAAAGTAACACGGCACCGCGCCACTTGTAAAGTAAAGTAACACAGCACCACGCCACTTGTAAAGTAAAGTAACACGGCACCGCGCCACTGTAAAAAAAGGGAACACGGCCCCCGCGCCAGGGAAAGAAAAGAACACAGCCCCACGCCCCTTGGCACGACCAAGACAAGTAAAAAACATCCCCGTTTGTCACTTTTTTAACATTTTAAAGCCTTGATTAGAGAAAGCCAGAGCCAGGAATATAGGATAGAGGGATCGAGGTTTTTTATGGGAGAGCGTATGCTTTGTGGGTATTGAAAAATGGTAGCCCAACCCCCACCCCCCCTTAACCTTCCGGGGGCTTGGCGGGGGGGCGAGGGAAAAAAGAGAGAAAAAGGAGGAAAAAAAAAAAAAAAGGGGAAAAAGGACGAAGGAAAAGAAAAAGAGGGGAGAAAGGAGAGGACGAAAAAGGGGGGAGGAGGAGGAGGAAGGGGGAGGAGAAAGGGGGGGAAGGATGGGGGGGAGAGGAGAGAGAGGAGAGAGGGAGAGGAGAGAGAGAGAGAGAGGAGAAGAAAACCAGGAGCTAAAAAGAAAAAAAAAAGGGGGAAAAAAAAGCCAGGACAGAGGGGAAAAAGAAAGGAGAAATCCAGATAATCTCGAGAAGGGAGCGGGAAACCAAAGCCATTGATTCCTTTTCCCGGTGAAAAAAGAGGAGAGGAAAAGGAGAGAGAGAGAGAGAGAGAGAGAGAGAGAGAGAGAGAGAGAGAGAGATATAAGAGGCTAGGGTCACGGCTATAATTTAGCCAAGAAGCCTCTGATTTCAGTGATCCAACGACTATATTCAATGAAAGTTTAGGGAAAAATTCAGGCAATTGCCGGGAAAAAAAAAGGCCGTTGAACACGATTCGTGGAAAAAATACCATGAACAGTTTAGTTTTTAGGGGGGGACGAAGTTTTTCCAAGCCCCTGTTATTACAAATTTTTAAAACCTTTTGACGGGGGGAAAAGGAGGGGCTCGATAGAATTCTTTTTTTTATGAGAAACAAACAAAAAAACCCCTCAAAAAGGGAAAAAGAATCCCGAAGGGCGGGGGCCACGAGAAAGAAATGCCGGGGGGGGTTCGAAAACAAACAATTGAAAAAGGGGGGGGGTTAGGATAAAATTAGCTTTATGAGGGGGGGAAAGAAAAGCAAAATGGAAGGTTTTTAAGGAAAAAAACCCCAAATTTGGAGGGGGTTATCATATTGATACATGTCCTAAGGGAAATTTCCTAAAAATACATAATGGGGGCTGGGAAAAGGAGCAGAGAAAAGGGGGACACTAAAATGAAATCATGAAAAGGGGGGGGTTTTTAGGGGAAACATTTTAGGTCACATCTGGACCCTGTTGGTAATTGGAAATTAGTAAAATTGTTGCGCGTGAAAATTCATAAAAACTTTGCTCTGGGAAGGAGTTATGAGACAAATGGGGGCACTAAAATGTGCAGAATCATTACATTAGTGGGGGTAGAGCACATATTTAGGTCGCTATCTAGATCCATAATTGAGATAATTGGATAATTAGCTAATTAGTTGCCCTGGAGCGCTAATAAATGAGACTTTGCGGAGTATCCAAGACAAGTAGGGGCACTAAAATGTGTAAAATCATCGCCTTAGTGGAGGTTGAGCACATAGCTGAGTTTCTATTCCAACTCCTAAATGAGATAATTGGATAATTAGCTAATTGACGGTTGCACACCGTCCACTTTTCACCAAATCCCGTGGTTTCTAGGTAATCCTGAGCTCTTTTGCTCAATCTAAGGATCTTCTGACATCCCCTAACATCCCTAAACCCCTATAACCGTGTGTCCAAACAATAAATATGGGAAACTGTAGTACATTAGAGGTTGAACGTGTTGTAGGAGCAATAGGATATAAAAATGTTATAGGATTGTAGTTGGATCTTGGATGTATGAGAGGTCTAGGATGGAGCAAGAGGGTTCTAAAGAGCTGAAGGCAGTGTCTAGGGTTGTATCGAGTGCTATACTATTGTGTAAAACGAGTCAAAGGTGATACAAATGGGGTTAGCGGTTGTCAGAAGTCCAGAAGATCCTTAGATTGAGCAAAAGAGCTCAGGATTACTACGGGATTTGGTGAAAAGTGGACGGTGTGCAACCGTCAATTAGCTAATTATCCAATTATCTCATTTAGGAGTTGGAATAGAAACTCAGCTATGTGCTCTACCTCCACTAAGGCGATGATTTTACGCATTTTAGTGCCCCTACTTGTCTTGGATACTCTGTAAAGTCTCGTTTATTAGCGCTCCAGGGCAACTAATTAGCTAATTATCCAATTATCTCAATTATGGATCCAGATAGCGACCTAAATATGTGCTCTACCCCCACTAATGTAATGATTCTGCACATTTTAGTGCCCCCATTTGTCTCATAACTCCTTCCCAGAGCAAAGTTTCATGAATAATTAGCACGCGCGGGACAGATAATTAGCTAATTATCCAATTATCTCAATTAGGGATCCAGATAGCGACCTAAATATGTGCTCTACCCCCACTAATGCGATGATTCTACACATTTAAGTGCCCCCATTTGTCTCTTAGCTCCTTTTCTAGCCCGAATTATGTATGTTTTAGGAGAATTTGCCCTTAGGACGATAGTGTCATATATGATACAAATCTCAAATTTGGGTTCTTTTTCTGGTAAAAACCGTTCACGATTGTAGAACTTGTAGCTACATACCACATGAAAGCATAAATTTATGCCATAGCACCCACAAACTTGTACAATTTAGATTTGTTACTAGAATTCCCTTACGGGCGATAGTATCATATATGATACGGCGCCTTAAATGTTAATAATTCATTCAATTTTCAATATTTTTTGATGCGGCTTTTTGCATTCGGTCGGTTATGTCGAGCACTTTTATTCCTTCAAAGGATTAGTTGTGCCCCCAAAATACAAAAAAATGAGAAATGTTTTTAAAAAAAAGCCGAAATTAGCCTCCTAAGAAGGGCTATGAATTTTTTTTCTTGATTTTCTGAGCTGATCTGGACGTGGTTTCAGGTTCATAATCCCTAAAACTAGCTTGTGACAAAATATGGGCCACCTAGATAAAACATAAGGACTTCCAGGCCGCCTAGTATAGACTGTAGCATATATGCTCTGTCGCCGTCAAAGGGTTAACCAAACTAGCGCACCCATTGGGTGCGCCTCAAGTAAGGGCTTTTTGATAACCCACCCGGCTTTGCCGGGTGGTTCTTTTCGCCCCTTTCCACATCAATAAAAACGGTTGCCATGGCAACTGAATTGATAACCATGAAGACTGGCATGTTAAAAGTCATTCGAAAATATTAACAAACTTCCACTGGAAGTTCCAAAAGTGTTAATAACAGCTTTACAGCTTTAGTCACATAAAATGTTTTATGAAGGAGCAGTCTGTCGCGTAGAAACGCACTGAACGAACGACCACTTCGACGTTCATCTCCAAATTATAATAGAGATAGCAAAATAAAACTCAGCAAATTTTGAGAATGATAAAGAATTAAATAGTTTCCGTCAAATAAAATATCTCATTATAATACAGTGCATGTGTCTATATATAGATATATAATGCATATATATATATAGAAACATATGTTTCTTAATGATTGAGAAACAAAATTCTCAAACTGACATCATGGCAGTATGTATAGTAGGTAATATGGTACCGCTGTCTCACCTAAAAGTGAGCCACTCCAAATATGGACATATGACGTCATCACATCACGTGACGTCATCATGGCGTTAAAACTGGTTGAAATATTTCTCTAAAATTTTAAGACAACTATAAGGCTGTCTGCCATTTTTTGTCCTAAAGACCTCTCTCAGAGTGGAAGTAAAACTGTCAATGCTCTGACAGAGGTAAAACAAGATGCTGATGAATACAATAATAAATAGATGTATACTGGCTATTTAAAAACGTTTGAGACTAAAATATCAGCCGTAAAACAGCGAGAATAGCTTGTTGAGTAATTGATATCCGCGGGTTCTCTGTCTATAATTACATATTTACCGGGCCTCGATTTGCCGGAACCCCGAATAATCGGGAGGATAATCTTTCGGGAAAACCCTTTCCCCCGAGCGCTCGACACAGTGAATCGGGATCCGATCTCACTTCCTGATAAATACATATTTATTTTACATTTTTTACACAACCTGTGTGCCCAATAAATATCCCCAAAAGATCCCTGCCTAGCCTATGGGTTGGTGACATAAACACTGTGCGCGACCAAGATTGAGCTCACACACAGATGTCTGCTCCGCCCCAAAAAGGGTCGTTTCTTTCAAGGTGATGTTGCACGCGATCCACTGGACCGATTTGCATCCGGTTTGTCGCAAAAGACTACAAATGATCCTAATATACTGGAAAATACCCGAGAAGTTTGTCTGTCAACAGGAAATGGGGCAAAATTGACACTGAAGTGTTTCTGCACTACGCCCATGATATGCGATTTAGAAGATATTGGGAGATATGTTGATGCAATTAGCATCAGCTATTAATGCCGGGTATTTTCCAGTACTCACAAGAGTTCAACCTATCTTCTAATACCCTCAGATTCATTCTAAACCGTCTGGGAGTGGTGCAAAAAGGCTCGGAAGCCAGGTTATAGATTTGACTTCAGTGTCGATTTTGACCCACTTCCTGATGACAGACAAACTTCTCGGGTATTTTCTAGTATATTAGGACAAACCGGATGTAAATCGGTCCAGTGGATCACGTGCAATTTGGCTTGAAAGTCACGACCTTTTTTAGGGGGCGGAGCGGACACCTATATGCGAGCTCGATCTCGGTCGCTGCGCGACCTCGATCTCGCACGCACTAGGTGTCAATGTCACCAAGCCTATGGGTATTGTACAAATTGGAGCTTTTACGAATTTATGTAACTGGTAAGTAAATCTCCGATATGTATCCCAGAAATCTTTGTATGTATCATCCCAATACCATCACATGATAAATAATTAATTAATAATTAATTAGAGTCCGAGAGGAGGCAGATTTTCTCGAAGGAACCCTCGTATCTCCGAACTTCCAACTTTCTGAGTTTCCGTATTGTCTCATCCAACTTAATCCTGCGGCGGGATGTAATTAATTGTTTATTAATTATCAATCATGTGATGGTATTGGGACAACTACGGGGGGGGGGGGGGGGGATTTATCATCAAGGGAGTTGTGTACATTATACACTGTCTCTGACACGGGACTCAAGCACAGTACACGGATCTAAGGAAACTGATTTACCTGTTCGGTTCTGCAAATCTTTCCAGCATGAAGCCGCTCTTAAAAAACTGGAAAGTAGGCATGCAGACGATCTTTCTCTGCAGTGCAATGTCTTCATTATCGTCTACATCGACCTAAGGCAAGTAAACAACCAATCAGAGCTCGTTATTTAGGTCACGTGACTGGTTATCAGCCAATCAGGGAGCAGTATTTCCTGATTCGGTCGGTTCCTGCTATAAAGTACCTCATAAAATAGAACGTCACCATGTATGTGACTGAGTCTCTGAACGTCTGGTTTTATCATTCTCCAGGGACCGCACCATTTGGCACTAAACGTCACACACACCAACCTAAAGTATAGAGAGTAAGGGGTGAGATCAGGAGGTGACACACACCAACCTAGAGGGGGAATAGGGGTGAGAGGAGGTGAGAGGAGGTGACACATACACCAACCTAGAGTAGGGAGTAGGGAGTAAGGGGTGAGAGGAGGTGACACATACACCAACCTAGAGGGGGACTCCCCTGGGGGAGATAGGGGTGAGAGGAGGTGACACACACCAACCTAGTATAGGGGGAGTAAGGGTGAGAGGAGGTGACACACAAACCAACCTATTATAGGGGGAGATAGGGGTGAGAGGAGGTGATACACACCAACATAGAGGGGGAGAGATCATTGGTGGAGGTGCAAACTTTTCTCCCACACTCCCGTGAGGAGCGAGGAGAGTGGTTACAGGGGTGAGAGGCCGAGGAACTTTCACGGGCATAATATATCGTGCTGATTGCTGAACTGACTTTTTGCACGCTCCCATGTGAGACAGGGTAAATCGCTGGAGGGAAATTGTAAAACCTACCTGTCATCTGCGTCGTAGAGCGCCTCCTGGAAACTATTCATGGAGAAAACACTTTTTAATCGACCTGCAAAAGAAGCAGGGGGAGTTAGTTGATGGTTAATTGAGTTGCACCAACTGAAGTGAAACACCGCCCCACCCGCCCTACCCGCCGCCCTACCCGCCGCCCTACCCGTCGCCCTACCCGTCGCCCTACCCGCCGCCCTACCCGCCGCCCTACCCGTCGCCCTACCCATTTTGATTTCTATATTCAGATTGGGTCGGTACTCGGTCTTCGGAACCCACAGTTGAAGCTACCCATAACGGACCCTGTCGCTCACAGTCAACCCACTTAGGGGCAAATAACACCAAATGTATTGTTGTTGTTGTACATTCGGACCCCGGGTTTACCGGGAAAAGGGTTCGGGAAAATCGGGGTTCGGGAAAATCGGATCCCTATAAATTGGGGTATAGGTACCTTGAACAGTCCCGGTGCAGGCAAGTCTGAGCTTGGTCACGCTGCTTTTGCTAACTAAGCTCTGTCTCCTTTTGGGAGGTCTTTTAGTGGCAACAGGAGGGGGACCCGGTTTAGTAGTGGTGGCAACAGGAGGGGGACCAGGTTTAGTAGTGGTGGCAACAGGAGGGGGCCCAGGTCTATTAGTGGTGGGAACAGGACCAGGTTTAGTAGTGGTAGGAACAGGACCTGCCTTGGTCTCCTCAGACATGTGTGACAAAACGAGACCCGCTATTTATACAGCTTGAGAATGGATCAATTGTCGAAAACTTAAAATATCCAAGATACATGACACTGACCTAGGCAGCTTCACGTGGATACAAGATTGAGGCAAAATCAACGGACTACAATAAAAACATGTAAAAATACACGCTAGAATTAATATGCTTCATGACTCGTTTGACTCTCTGTCCATCCAACTATACCTCTCTCTTTCTCTCTCTTTCTCTCTCTCTCTCTCTCTCTCTCTCTCTCTCTCTTCTCTCTCTTCTTCTCGCTCTCTCTATATCTAGAGCTTGTCATCGCGCTTGCTCTCTCTCTCTCTCTCTCTCTCTCTCTCTCTATCTCTACTCTCTCTCTCTATAGCATCTAGGCGCTCTCTATATATCGAGATATATATACTCGCATATCTCTAGCGATCTCGGGCTCTCGAGACTCTTTTACTCTACTATCTCGCTCATATCTCTCTCTAGCATCTATCTCTCTATCGCGCAGTCTCTGCTAGCTCCTATCTCTCTCAATCTTAATTACACACTGCGGGTCCGCTAAAGGAAATTAGTACAAGTTGGATGCTGGTACAAAGTATATGCCACATATGCTTATGTGGGCATTAATGATTATTTTGCTGGTCCAATAAATTAACTGACTTTTTATAATCAATAGATTATAATTATTATTATAGTTACTGATTAACTATAGAGATAAGAGCTACGGTGAAAGAATAATATTGTAGCAATTGGGTAGTAAACTCATAAAATTTTAGGGTCCCTAACGGAAGCATACAGATATGTTAGTGTGAATCTGATTCTCGACCACAATGACGATGTACATTATTCTCCTCTTTCTCTCGTCTCATCGCTTCCCTGGTCTCTCTATCTCCTCTCTACTCTCGCTTCTCTCTCTCTCTCTCTCGCTCTTATCTCTCTCCCAGGAGGGAGCGTAAGAGGGTGCGCGCGCACCGAGAGGGAGGAGAAAGAAGAGTGCGAACAGAAGCGGGCGAGCTAGCGCGAGCTCCACGAGCGGCGAGACCGGAGAGCGGGCAGCGCGAGAGAGAGACGAGAGGCGAGAGAGAGAGAGAGCGCGAGCGCGACGAAGAGAGAGCGAGGCGCGCGAGCGCCGCCAGAGAGAAGGAGAGGAGAGAAGAGAGAGAGAGAAAGAGACGCGAGAGAGATAGAGAGCGAGCGCGAGCGATCGCGCGAGATCTCTCTCCCTATCTTTCTCTCCCTATCTCTATCTCCCTATCTTTCTCTCCCTATATCTCTCTCCCTATCTTTCTCTCTCCCTATATCGCTCTCTCTCTCTCTCATCCTCCTGAAATACCCACTTCCTGGATCAAGTTCGGGGAATCTTACGGGGGTGATTTTATCTGACCCGGTCACACATATATATAATATACAAATTAAGGAAATGGTCAACAATTTCTGTTGCTGGCAGGAAATTTGAGGTCACCAAAGACAACAACAATGGGTGCCGAGTGAACGATCATTACTATAGACGTTGTCGATTGTTAGAGTATACATAGAAATAGAAATGCAAATTGATTCTTCGATTATGTTGCATCATTACAGTTACCATGGTTATCATTTGAGGGCTAACAAACAGTGGACTAGATTTACAAAATGCATACAATGACATGAGGAACTTAGTATACGCCATAGTTCCTGCATAGTCACGCCCTAGGCACAAGTAAACACACACACAAAACACACCCCTAAGCCCATCTCTCGATATGATCTCTCTCTCTCCCATGCTATCTCTATATCTGATCTCTATCTATCTCTTCTAGTCTGTATATCTCCACTCTATCTCCTCTCATTTCTGTTCTATCGTGCGGGTCTCTCCTCTCCATTTATCTTGCTCTTGTGAAAGTAGTATCCGCATTGCTAACGAACAAATTAACATCTGCCGAGTTTTGACAGTGACACGCATACAAAAACTAAATTTGAGGAGGAAGAATGACTTACATTTGGTGAACTTTTTTTTGGGTGAAGAGGTACTTGGTCAGCGGTAGATTATTGGAACCTCGAGGCAGAGGAAGGCGGCCCTGGCTTAATCTGGGTGGGGGAAGTGGGCAGTACTGCAGTGCACGGTCAATCAATCTGGGGCGGGGGAAGGCGGGTGATGCTGGGTGGGAAGGCGGTCTGAGTATCTACCCAGGATGAATTGCAGTTTAGAAAACCAACTCAGATTTGAGAAAATCCTTTGAGATGATTGGTTTAAAATATAAAAATCCGCTGGTACTTAATCTTAACGATGTGAGTTGTTCGTTTGTGTGGGAAGAGGAGATCGGGCGATGTATGTGCAGTCTAGAGAAAGAGTAGCCATGAGCGCACGTCTATGCGGACCGACCTCTCTCTTGGGAATAGGGAAGAGAATGGAGATGAGCTCGCTCTCGGCGGACTTTCTCCATTGGGATCTTGATGCGTCGCTCTGATCCTATCTAGAGGAGAGTTAGCTCCGAGCGAAGGAGAGAGAGAGAGAGAGAGAAGAGAAGCGATGAGAGAGAGGAGAGAGAGAAGAGAGAGAGAGAGAGAGAGAGTAGAGAGAGAGAAGGGAGGGCTCTCTCTCTCTTTCTCCTCTCTTTCTCTCCGGTAATGGCTTCTTTCCCTGTGTGTTGTTCCTTGCCCGCAAGAAAGTAGTTGTGCTTCAGTTATATGTGAGTTTGCAATGTACAGCCGGTATATTATTTTACTGATATTTTATACCTGAAACGCTCTTGCAGGATGTTCTTGAGTTTGTTTAAAGTTCTACAAGAACTGCCACTGTCAGCAATTTCCTTCTCTCTCCATCAGTTACCCATTCTTCCGAATAGGATATTTATTCCGCATATTCCATGTGTCATTATTCGGCATAACCTATAACCTACGAATGTTTACCATATTTCTTTATTTTGCTTTGTTCACGGATAGCTGCAGAGGGTCGAGCAAATATTCAGCTTTGAGCTTGGTTGCTGCATGTTTGTTGTTGGGAAATTTAATGATCGATGATATATTACCTACAGCTGTATTATAGGATAGAGAGATCAGTGAGAGGATAGAAAAAGGAAAAGAAGAGGGGGTTCGAGAATGAATTGTTTAGAAAGGAAGAGAAAGATAGGGTATTGCTTATATACAGGAGCTTATGGTAATTGGTAAATTGGCATAGAGCAAAGCGCTCCTCGAGTCTACGAAGCTCATTGTGTGTTTTGATATAACAGAGCTTGCTATAACAGTCGGACCCCGAATTAACGGGCTCTGATTTACAGGAACCCCGATTTACCGGGAGGTCCCCCGAGCACCCCGGTAAATCGGGGTCCGAGTATTATTATATAGCTCTCATTGTGTGTAAACTGCAGAGCTTGCTGTATGATGTAGGGAGCTTCTTCTGTTGTTACTCTCCCAGTATGTGAGTTGCACAGAGCTTCTATAATTAGCTTTCATGAGCATAGTCTCTCTCTCTCTCTCTCTCTCTCTCTCTCTCTTTCTCTCTCTCTCTCTTTTTTTCTCCCTCTCCCTCTCTCTCTCCCTCTTTCTCTCCTAGAAGAAGAAGGGAGCCGTAAATTCATAGCCTCACAGTTGGTCATTTTCCTCTCCCTCTCTCTCTCTCTCTCTCTCTCTCTGATCCCTCACAAGTACATTCGTATTGGTATATATACTTACTAGGAATTTTGTGTATACTATAGTTGCTTCTATAACTTATATTTGCTTCTACTTATAGTTGCTTAAATTTTATAGTTTACAGTTTTAGTTAAAGGTTATAGTTTACAGTTTTGTTCTAGTGTGAAATGTGTTAACTGTTTGCTTTGTTTTCCAAACTCAAATATTCGTACGGAATGTTCGAGTAATAAATATTACATATTCTGACTATCTAACATGTCCAGTAAATGCCAGATCAAGACGAACAGATTGATGGTACTGCTGCAGCGGCGGGAGGGGAACAGGAATCTGAGGAAAACGTTTCACCACCTCCCCATATACTGTGAGTCGAGTGTGTGAGTGTGTGGTAACCATGGCGACCGGGTTTGTACGGGTATTGTAACCATGGCGACCGGTTTAAACTACCGACGTGACGATT
Organism: Hormiphora californensis; assembly: GCA_020137815.1. Lineage (NCBI taxonomy): Eukaryota > Metazoa > Ctenophora > Tentaculata > Cydippida > Pleurobrachiidae > Hormiphora > Hormiphora californensis. The sequence goes on along the minus strand of CM035361.1, from coordinate 3,700,737 downwards.
TTCACGTTAGATTGGGGGAAAACAGTCGTGGTCTGAGCCTCAGGTTCAGGACACGCGGCTATTTCCCCCACTAACTTCTGATAGGGCACTGGGTACTTCCGAATTGGGTTTCATGGGTTAGGACAAACACTAGCTTTTCCTCATACCAATTATGCCAATTAACTAATTGGTTACGTAATACGTACATCTAATCCAAAACCCATTGTACATATCGCTATACTATTTCCCCCTAGGGGCTCATCAAATCCTGAATCGGGTAAAAGCGTGACAACCAGAGATGCACCTTCTGCCGGTCTTGTTGTAGCCCTCTCCCCGTCAACCCCACGGAAACGCAGCGGTCCCAATACACCACTAACATCAGGGAAGTCTCCGATGGGAGGAGGAGGAGGAGGGGGAGGGGGTCTTGGAGGGTTTAAATTTGATGTTGCAGATATTGCGTGTAAAGCTTATTTTGAGGTAAAACCACTTTTTAAATTGTATAACTCATCCATTTTCATATGCATCTTGTTTTTTGGACGCCATCACCCGCTGAACCCTGAACTCTGAACCAGCTGAACCCTGATAACCAGCTGAACCGGCTGAACCAGTTAAACCCTGAACCCTAAACTTCAAACCCTGAACCCATCTAAACCCTGAACCATAAACCCTAAACCCCTCTGAACCGTGAAAAACCCCTAAATTCCGCAGGAGAAGAAGGACGACAAGAACTGGAACACTACAATCTTTGATAAGGAAACAATGGAAAAGAAGCCATCTGCAGCTCCAAGTGATCAACAAACTGATCCCTCTGAGAAACAGGGTACGTTGCCATGGTTACACGTTACCATGGTTACACGTTACTCAACAAAGGTTGCCATGGTTACCACTCCTTTGCAATAATGGGTTGAAACTTGACCAGGCCAGCTAGGCATGGAGCTTTTCTGAATCCAACGCATCCGGAATTATTGCCCCGTTTCCCAAACTCCTCTAATTCCCTTTACATAATTATTCTAATTATAATTATAATTTCTCTAATTCCCTATAGATAATCCCACGACGGACCCAGCAACGTATCCAATGGTCAAACAACACCAGGTCGCTATGGGAGAACACATGGCTGGGTTGCTGAATCATGCTAATGTAACATACCAGCTGCAGGATAGCTTTAACAAGTTTAACGTAAGTTAGGACTGAATTATCGTTTAAAGAGAAACAACGATTTTGCAGTACTAATATTCAATTAAGAACAGGAGCTTTCGACTGATCTATGTCAGACGTCATCAGCTATTATCGTCTCGAAAAATAAATTCTTTTAGAAATCATCCGATGAGCTCGAGGGCTGTCCCATAATACCCATTGAGCCCATATGCATAGACTAAAATGGCTATGAAAACAAATATAGTGAATCAAACCTATGAGTGGTTGTTTGCTAGGTAAAACACTAACAAATATAGTGAATCAAACCTATGAGTGGTTGGTTGCTAACAAATAATGAATCAAACCTATGAGTGGTTGGTTTCCCATCTTTTCAATATTTTTCCTTCTCCTAGCAGCCTTGATACGAGGTAGATCCATGGTAGTGTGGACTAAAAATAGAAGCAAGTCAGGAAATAATAATTATTTGCTCAGGGTTTTATCTGGCCAAATTTGCATTTTAAACATTGCAGATTTGTAAATTTATTTTAAGCAAGCAAAGAACTTTTACCAGGCTATTGAAATGAGCAGCTTATATAATATCATTGCAACCAAAGCTCATTTATATATACTCGGACATTTCTGGATGGGAATTTCCCAAGTACCCTACAGGCTATTATATAAACATATTGGTGAATTGATCGTAATATAGGGTCGAGGATATTGAGGAAATTAAAATACTATAGGAGATTCGAATTCCAAGCTGGCGAAATAAAGTTCTCACTGCACATACTTCATATTAATGTGCAAAGCCAATATAGTTCTATGAAGCTATATGGCACTAAGGCAATGTGTTGCAGATATCTGCTAGGAAATTGGAAGCTGTTATAAACAGTTATTGATCTGGAACAATTTAAGTTGCACAAAATACTTTATTAGATATACAAAAGAGGGAAGTTTTATGTTTTCCTGCAATAAATCAACGAGTCGTCTACAGACCGTAATAAGCATTATTCCATTGCAAAAGAGGGAAGATATTGTATTGTAATTTCATAGATTAAGAGAGAATGATTTATGAAGAAAATATATTTTATATCTCTGTTGTTCAATGCGGTCTTGGTAGAGTTGAACATCCTTCAAGTTTAAATACAGATCAGTCTGTATAACAGATTACAGACTGCTCCTTCATAAACATAATTTTCTGCTCCTTTATAAAATAATTTACTACTGTATCTCAATATATGTATTCTGCATCCCCTGCTCCTTCATAAACTGCTTCATTACAGGAAGGTCAACTAAACGTGGACGTACCAAATGAGATGCGAGAGGAATTTAGTAAGGCAAATAGCGTCTATAAAAGTTCCAACAAACGGCTTTTCACCACTTTCTTATCCCTCGGTAAGTACAGTCGGACCCCAATTTCCCTGGATACTCTGGGGAAACCACCACTCTAACCCCTAACCTCGTTAGGCAATGCAAACTCTCGTTTCAAGCCTAATGGCCGAAATCTCGAGTTCGCTTTTCGTGATTTTAGTACTTATAAAGTCCGCACTCCGCACACCATATTTGAAAATTAGTTGGACTTAAAATAAACTTCTAGATGTCTTGGAATCGCTTTTGTTGACCAACCACGTGAGGTTTTAAACGTTTATTCGCAAGCCAAACGTTTTTTAAAAAAAAACTAGAAAACAAAACAAAACTAGACATATTATGGTACTGCTTGTACTAAAGTCTGAAGCAACTGCTTGGTAGTAGTCTAGTATATTTGGCTGCTGTAAACGATGATCTGAGTAAAACTTTTATTCTTGGAACGTCTATCAATTTTTCCAAGATTTAGATATGGCATCACTGTTTTAAACATATAAAGTTAATAAGGCGAATGTCACATTGATCATTTGAATGTGCAACGGCCATTAGCTATAGTAAAGGTTGCACACGGTGTCCCTTAAGGAGGTGGAACCTCGGCTAGATAAAGTTTTTTGGAGACCGGACCTAGGTTACGTATTTTTGACCGAGGAATCCGAAAAACATAAAATTAAAATCGAAAACGTAGCGGTTTTTGCGTAAAACGGCAAAAACTGTCATTTTTCAGCGATTTTCGACTTTTTACGCTTTCTAGAGATTTAAAAAATATTTCCTTACAAGATATGATCTTGTGCTTCTAGACTAATAAAATACAATCGATTTGCTACAAATTGGTCCCGGGTTTGTGTGATTTGGTCAAAAGCTCTCTTTACTGTGGCCCATCAAAGATGGCCACTCTTCAAATACGTTTTTGGCTCCTGTGGCCGCAGATGTAAACCAAAAGAAGATTTATTATACACCAAAATTTGCGTCTTCTGAAGGCGAACAACCTGGTTTTTACGAAATTTGATTTCATGCAGGCGTTCAAAAATTACAGCCGAAAAACTGGTACAGTGTATTTCGGAAATACCCCTACTTCAACAAACCCTAATCCAGATAAGATTTCGAAAAATATACATCTTCATACATGAAAATGAAGCTCAGACAAATGCCAACGTGATGCAAAAAACGGGAAGTGTGTAACTTATTTCGTTTAGAAGCTATAGCGAAAATAAAAGTGCTTGTATTTGCCTTGAAAACACCCTCTAAAAACCATACTTTCAGACAATTTCTGACAATTTCAAACAAATTCTGTCCACAGGGGGCTAAGTTGGTGCACTGGAGGTGACATTTTATTCGTATTGCATTTTTAGACAGATTTGCTATTTTTCAGGGCTTTTAGAGGGTGTTTTCAAGGCAAATACAGGCACTTTTATTTTCGCTATAGCTTCTAAACGAAATAAGTTACACACTTCCCGTTTTTTGCATCACGTTGGCATTTGTCTGAGCTTCATTTTCATGTATGAAGATGTATATTTTTCGAAATCTTATCTGGATTAGGGTTTGTTGAAGTAGGGGTATTTCCGAAATCCACTGTACCAGTTTTTCGGCTGTAATTTTTGAACGCCTGCATGAAATCAAATTTCGTAAAAACCAGGTTGTTCGCCTTCAGAAGACGCAAATTTTGGTGTATAATAAATCTTCTTTTGGTTTACATCTGCGGCCACAGGAGCCAAAAACGTATTTGAAGAGTGGCCATCTTTGATGGGCCACAGTAAAGAGAGCTTTTGACCAAATCACACAAACCCGGGACCAATTTGTAGCAAATCGATTGTATTTTATTAGTCTAGAAGCACAAGATCATATCTTGTAAGGAAATATTTTTTAAATCTCTAGAAAGCGTAAAAAGTCGAAAATCGCTGAAAAATGACAGTTTTTGCCGTTTTACGCAAAAACCGCTACGTTTTCGATTTTAATTTTATGTTTTTCGGATTCCTCGGTCAAAAATACGTAACCTAGGTCCGGTCTCCAAAAAACTTTATCTAGCCGAGGTTCCACCTCCTTAAGGGACACCGTGTGCACTGTCGCAGTTGTGGTTACTAATAACTAATGAGAGCTTACACCAACTACCCTCAACCCAGTATAAATCGTTATTTACACTGTAAATTACAGGAATGGGATATATTATTATTACCAAATTACCTAAAAACCTCTTTTTACTGTAGGAATTGTGCTGATAATCGTTGGTTTGGCCATGGTGCTATACACATACACCCTCCTCTACAATGCAACCATTCGAATTGCTGGTAAGTCTATTTTACTCCTTCATAAAACACCTCACTGTTTCTTCATAAATACTTCATTGCTCCTAACTCCTTTATAAAACGATTTAAAGTTCAACTAATTTATTTCCAGGAGCAACGTGTCTAAATGTAGGATTGATGATGGAGATATTCACCGTTGCATCTTCTAAAGGAGGTTTAATACTGTAATCGCATCCCAATCCCCTATAAAGAATTTGAAGCCAGCCGCGTGGATATGCATTGGGGAAATGACTGACAGTGAAAGTTACGTAATCTCCATAAGACGATAAAACAATGATATTTTATTAATTTGTATAAATAACTTGTATTCTGATGAACATATCATAAGTTATTTCATACCTTTCAAAAATATTTCAATAATACATTTCAATAAAATAATTTGTTTGAACTTTTGAAAACAGCTGTGTTTGGCTTATTCCCGAAACTGTTTATTATTTTTATTGCACAACCCAATTTTGCACAGGGAAGAACTAAGATATAAAAATGTCAATTAACTTTTTCCTAAACGATTATTTCATCCGTTTTACTTCTTAACAATTTATGTCACGCTCCCCTCCTAAAAGTGATGATATATTAATCACAGCTCGACACCTCATCTTACCGTATAGAGACAAAGATAGTGTACAAGATGAAAAAATGATAGAACTAGGCTGATGGATGGAAAATTAGAGCACATAAATGATCGAAATAAAAGTTATGACCTAAAAGTTATGACCTAAAAGCATAACATATATCTGAATTTGAGCCGGATATAATTATTTCTCTCTTTTGAGGTGAAATTAATTTTGAATTGACGTTTGTTTCATGAATAAACTCCCAGGAACTAAAATTTGAGTTTTTTTTTTCTGTTCAGGATCACATCATGAATGCCAGCGTCGCTATCTTTCTATCTTTTTAGTTTTTATCTCTCTATCTTTCTATCTTTTTTCTCTTCCGCGTGGGCGGGTAATGGGATAAGTACCAATATTAATCGTTGTTCCTAACTTCTTTACCACTTCTATATACTACGACAAAGATGTCTCTCCTTATACTCCTTTATACTTTATTTCCCACTCCCCATGGTCTGTTTTAATTTCCAAGCAGATCTCTGTTGTCCTCAAAGTCAAACACGGTTTGAAGATTTGCGGCTAAGCAAATTGACTAAGTTGAGGGCAGAACTACAATTATTGTTGCATGAACTCGTGCCAGCAACATTTCTTTGTCTCGATTATCTTATTTTTGTTCGATTCTTTTTAATCTCGAGCAATACCGATATTTTTTTATCGCTTGGAATAATTGTTTTGTGTTTTAGCATTAGCTTGTTCAAGATGTTCGTCAAGTTACAAAAAAAAAGAAACCTACGATACTGGGGATTTCCGTCTTTTTGGTTTATCGTTGTGATAGAGAAACAAGTCAAGTTTGGGATCAAATAAGTACCATTACGGAATTTTCATAGCATGAAACAGCTCCTAGGGGATCACTTTCAATCCATTCCATATCACTTTCGGGTCAATTAGTTCGGTATAATATACGTCGACGTGTCAACACTCTTAACTTAGAAAGGTTTCAACGCTTCATATCACAGCTGATCTTAAACTTTACAAAATCCAATACTTCCAAGATCAAATTAACTTTACCCTAAATTTTCTCGGCCTTGATACATTGATGCAGATCTGCGCGGACACACTTTATGTGCAATTGCATGTATTTTTTGCGGTTCATTAATTGGCATTTGGCAATTCGTGTGGATGTGGATCTGTGTGGTTTTATTTCATGCCAAAATGTACAGTTTTAATAGTACAGCATATGTAATTCTTGATTTTAGTAGAACTGGTTTGCCGTCAAACTGCAACTGATATCGACAGTGATCAGTCGTCCATCGTTGTACAGTTTTAAACAAACGCTTGTCAACGGATCATATAAAGGGGGTCCAGCAGCGAGAACACGCGACCATGGGGAAATTCTGATAACTCTCTCTTAATTGTACAATCCTGTGTGCAGACTGCAGACCCCTTAAGATAAGTAGATACCCCGAATGATATCAGATCTAAGCTCACGATATGTATATAAACGATATCGACTGAGTATAAGTTGACAGACACAAGGTAGATACAAGATAATATCTAATCGTTGACGGGGTATCTAATTGTTGAGTAATAGTAGAGTAAGGCACGGAGTTTTAACATACTAATTACAAGTACAACCCGAGATATTATATTGTAAGGTACCAGGGCATAACTTTTCATGTGGATTTGTGACATCCCGAAACTCTTCTTCCCCCGACTACAAACTCTAATCCCTTCCCTCCCCAACTCTAACACCCATATCTCTCCCCAATTCTAACACCCATCTCTCTCCCCAATTCTAACACCCATCTATCTCTCCACCAGGCCTCCCTCGCCTTCCCCAGACACGAAACTAATACGATCGGGTGGAAAACTGAAACGGGACCGGGGAGGACGGTGCTGCAAGCGGCCAGACAACAAAACCACCAGCCCTCGGATGACTCGCCGAAGATCGCCACACCCGAAGGAAGATGAGGGCGTCAGTGTGGTGTGTGTGGTAAAACGGAAAGAGAAGGTTCTGGCAAGAAAGAAGATTCTGCCGAGGATTCCCCCGCCTAGTTCATCTTCATTAGACTCTTCTTCGTCAACACGGGGTAGTAGTAGTGGCAGTAGTGGTGGTGGAGGAGTTAGGACAATATTAGTCTGACAATTAAGAGCTCCAAATATATTCAGTGCAAGCTGAAACTTGAACTGTGCGAGTCAATCTCAAATATTTGGCACTGACTTGAACCTTACAGTATAGAGATCAGCGAGTCAAACATATCTGATCTGACATCAATTTATATATGGATTGCTGTGTGTTTTCAGAGAGAGAGAATTTGCAATTAATTTTATTTCCGTCCGTTTTTAACTTTATGTGTATGTGTGAAAAATATTACGTTGCAAGTCAATTGAATGTAAATAATCTAATTGCGATATACCATAATTTCTTTAAATAAACTATTGATTCCTGATGCTTAATAATAGCTTTGAAAAAAAAACCTTGCGGCCGCCAGATCTAGCCCCCTACCCCCAAATCTAGTCCCCATCCTCTCCCACGCACTAGATCTAGTCCTCCACCCTCACACTAGATCTAGTCCCCCACCCCTGCCACTAGTCTAGTCCCATACCCCGGCCCCAATCCCAGATCCAGTTCCGACTCCCAAATCTAGTCCCCACCCCTCCCACCAGATCTAGTCCCCCACCCCCCTCCCCCCACCAGATCTAGTCCCCACCCCTCCCACCAGATCTAGTCCCCACCCCTCCCACCAGATCCAGTCCCCACCCCTCCCACCAGATCCAGTCCCCACCCCTCCCACCAGATCCAGTCCCCACCCCTCCCACCAGATCCAGTCCCCACCCCTCCCACCAGATCCAGTCCCCACCCCTCCCACCAGATCCAGTCCCCACCCCTCCCACCAGATCCAGTCCCCACCCTCCCACTAGATCTAGTCCCCACCCCCAAATCCAGTCACCCTCCCACCAAATCTAGTCACCACCCTTCCCACCCAGATCTATTCACCCGACTCCCAAATCTAGTCCCCACCCCTCCCACTAGATCTAGTCTTCACTTTGGTGACATAGACACATGGCGCGACCCCCCGCACAATCTCGGTCGTGTCAGGTGTCTATGTCACCAATGACACGCTATAGCAAGTTTTCACTTACTTTCATTCTGACTGGGAATTTCCTCAAAATTGCGATATCTATTGCGCAGAAGAAGTGGTGATCGTTGGGCCTTGAAGGTCCGACTTCCAATAACAGCCTTCCGGAGAATCGCTAACGCCTTGTTGGCGCTCCCAATGTGGCCTGAGTGGGGAAAGAGAATTTTCTTTGGCTGAATAGGCCAGTCATATGATGTCGGATGTAGATCAAAATTCACCATAAAAGTTGTAAATCTAATTCCACTTCTAGGGCACTCTAATAGGTCCCTAGAATCACCAAAAAAATCCTTCGCGATTTTCGCGGTGAAGAACTTAGGTTTTTGGGGCACGCCCTTTTACCTATATTTTTAGCCTGCTTTGTAAAACGTAATATGGCTTAGGAACGGAGTAGATACAAAACTGAGGGCATTTAAGTGATCAGCGTCCTCGCATTAGTGGGGGTAGACACCGGAATTAAGTCTCTATCTCATCTGGTTAATTAGATAATTAGATAATTAGCTTCGCGCATAACCGTTTTTGGGCTATATAGCTATAGCCACTTAAGAATGGTTTAGAGACTTTTCACGGGTGCCATTTTGTAGGCAATGGCCAAGTTATGGGGGGTCGACGTCAGACTTTTAAGCTCTATTTCCAACCGTTTAGCCGTTATTTGGCTCTAAAGGTGCTCAAAATCGGGCTTTTTACCGTTTTTGCCCATTTTGGGCACATTTAAAGCCAAATAACGGCTAAACGGTTGGAAATAGAGCTTAAAAGTCCGACGTTGACCCCCCATAAATTGGCCATTGCCTACAAAATGGCACCAGTGAAAAGTCTCTTAACCATTCCTAAGTGGCTATAGCCATATAGCCCAAAAACGGTTATGGGCAAAGCTAATTATCTAATTATCTAATTAACCAGATGAGATAGACTTAATTCCGGTACCTACCCCCACTAATTCGAAGACGCTGATCACTTTGGTGCCCTCGGTTTCATCTCTACTTGTTTCCTATGATGGTTTTTACCATATAGCACACAAAACGGTTATGTGTGCATCTAATTATCCAATTATCTAATTAACCTGAAAAGATAGAGACTTAATTTCGGTCTCTACCCCCACTAATGCGAGGACGCTGATCACTTTAATGCCCTCAGTTTTGTCTCTACTCCGTTCCTAAGCCATGTTACGTCTTACAAAACAGGCTAAAAACATAGGTAAAAGGGCGTGCCCCAAAAACCTAAGTTCTTCACCGCGAAATTCGCGAAGGATTTTTTTGGTGATTTTAGGGACCTATTAGAGTACCCTAGAAGTGGAATTAGATTTACAACTTTTATGGTGAGAAAAAAACGTCATATGAGGTATTTAAAACTAGTTCTGAGGTATTTAAAACTAGTTCTTATAGGATTGCGTGATTCCACCAATTCCCATATCGCTTCAACTTTGGATCAGTGAGTTAAAGTTTGTCATACTGTACATGACTTTAATTGTATACCCGGCTTACTCTGACTCAATAAGATAATGCAGACTACACTATTATAGCGGTCATGTTGTACTATCAACAAGAGGGGAGGAAGGGCCCCCACCCAACCCTCTGACTCTGACTCATAATATTATACCTGGTTGTTTCTCTCCATCTTCGTCAGTACAGTTCTGTTCCACATTGTTGTTATCAAAATCAGGTCCAGTAGGATCAGGAGCCGATAACCCCCCTCCGATACCACCTAGAGTTACCCCACCGGGGTCAGTAGGAGGGGGTGGTGGTGTACTGGCATTCACCCTGATCACGGGACCATCCATTCCTTTAATCTTTACCATGGTGGGATGGAGTCCTTAGCAACGGTGGGATGGAGTCCTTGGCAACGGTGGGATGGAGTCCTTGGCAACGGTGGGATGGAGTCCTTGGCAACGGTGGGATGGAGTCCTTAGCAACGGTGGGATGGAGTCCTTAGCAACGGTGGGATGGAGTCCTTAGCAACGGTGTGATAAAGTCCTTGGCAACGGTGGGATAGAGTCCTTAGCAACGGTGGGATGGAGTCCTTAGCAACGGTGGGATGGAGTCCTTAGCAACGGTGTGATGGAGTCCTTAGCAACGGTGGGATGGAGTCCTTAGCAACGGTGGGATGGAGTCCTTAGCAACGGTGGGATGGAGTCCTTAGCAACGGTGGGATGAAGTCCTTAGCAACGGTGGGATGGAGTCCTTAGCAACGGTGTGATGGAGTCCTTAGCAACGGTGGGACGGAGTCCTTAGCAACGGTGGGATGGAGTCCTTAGCAACGGTGGGATGGAGTCCTTAGCAACGGTGGGATGGAGTCCTTAGCAACGGTGGGATGGAGTCCTTAGCAACGGTGGGATGGAGTCCTTACCAAAGGTGGAATGGAGTCCTTAGCAACGGTGGCTAAGAGGAAAAGGTTCCAGTTGAGTAATGCCGAGCACAGGATGGACTCTATTTCAGAGTCAGCTTTGCGAGCTGCAGGTAACGAGGGAAGCTTTATCCACGTCCCGTTTATCTCATCGATCTAAATTGAATATTTGGATGAGTTAACCCCGGGGTAAAGTTTCAGGGCGATATTTTAAGTTTTGTGCCTCTCAGGGGCAGTGGCGTAGCCAGGGTTTCGAGCATGGTAGTGCATTAAGAATTTGAAGTAGTGCACCTTTAATGACGGAAAATTTTACCGATTTTTGACAATCTGAGAGCAATTTTATACAATATGAAGGAGGCACAGCCCCCACGAGCAGGGTCCAGGAATTGCAAGCCCCGGCGGGGTCGTGGGGCGGAGCCCCAGGAAATTTTTCCTAATTTTTGTCAATTTTGACAATCTGAGATCAATTTGAAAATAATAATTCGGGCAATATGACGGGGACAAAGCACCCACGAGCAGGGTCCAGGGATTACAAGCCCTGGTGGGGGTGTGGGGCAAAGCCCCCGGAAATTTTTCCTGATGTCTGTCAATTTTGACAATCTGAGAGCAATTTGAAAACAATAATTCAAACAATATGAAGGAGACAAACCAGGGTCCAGGGACAGGGTTCTGGTGGGAGCATGTGGCGAAGCCCCCCGGAAATTTTTCCCGATTTTTGTCAATTTTGACAATCTGAGAACAATCTGAACACAATCACGCAAACCAAGAAGGGTAATACACCATGGATTGCACAATCCTAGCAATTGGGTGTTGTGCTGTTATCCCATCGAGGCATGGAACGCATGGTACTGGCGATTGCTCTCTACAAACTTGTCACCTGAACCCCTCTCTTTTTCTCGTTCTTTGTGCTTTATCTCTATTTGTTTGGGATTCAGTGTCGTACATTACATCTCAAACGTTTATATCCTATCGAACTCCGAAGTAGTGCAATTTTGATCAAAATTTAGGCGTGGTAGTGCACACCAGGAAAATTTGAGGTAGTGCAGTTGGTAGCGCTCAGGTAGTGCAATGCACGTTTGCACATACCCTGGCTACGCCACTGCTCAGGGGCCTCCAAAGTGCTGGGTCACCTGTGACCCAATCGTCCCCTAACGCTAAAACAGAAATTTGCATTTTACGAGCATTTCTAAATAATAATAATAATAATAATAATAATAATACACGTACTTATATTCCGCCCATACCGTCCAGGGGCAGCAGATCAAAATATAACTACTACCACTGACGGCAATCAGAGCGGGATACAAAGTTAGAAAAAACACTCTCTTAGAAGACCAACTTGGAAAAACTGAATTAAAACGGCTCACATAATGTGGGGAAAAACTGATGACAATCACTGACTTAAATGGATAAAAGTCCCAAAATAATCCTGTATAGATCAAATTCACACTGCTTCACACAATATCCACTCGTGCTTCAAACCCTCAGAAAAATGCTGATTAAAAATCCGATACAAACTGTTCCAAACGAAAAGGAATGAAAAAACTGAAAACAAGTCCTAAGGAGTACTTACACCTTCCGACGACCCAAATGCCTCCATAAACAGTCGGGTCTTCAGTCTTGTCTTGAAAGATAATAATAATAATAATAAAGGGTTTTTAGTATACCGCTCAGTCCAGACAGGGCTGGATCATTGACATGAGTCCAACACTGCCCAGATTCAGAGCGGTACACCAAGATTGTTAATATCCTGACTCACTTAGAACAAAATAGACACATCTACTGATTATATACTCCAAAAAATTGAAAAAAGCCTAAGGAAAAACGGGACACATAAACTTCTGGAAAACAACTTGTTAGCTGCAATTAAATAACAGACTATAAATCGGGATAAAGAAACAGAGCCAGCAGCCCTCATGCTACAAACAAAAGTCAGCTCAACTGCATCAGCAGCCCCCCTGCTATAATAGCCCTAGGAAGGGAAATAGTAAGGAATTGCTATGCTAGAATTGTCTGCTCGACACGGGAAAGGGGAAGGATAGGACACCTCCGATTACAACTCTGAAGCAGATCCGAATGCCTCCTGAAATAACCTTGTCTTTAGTCTTGTCTTAAACAGATCAACAGGATGAACTGATCTGAGCTCAAGGGGGAGATCATTCCATACGTCAGGAAGAAACACCGAAAGTCTTCTTCGACGCAACTTCGAGTTTGCATTGATACTTGACAGTTTGGGATATTTTAGCCGGAAAAAGTCTGGAACAGTTGTAGCCCTCGCCATCCTCAGTGATCCATATTCCTCATCCCTAGGTACCAGATCCAACAAGTACCTAGGGGCAGTTCCTCGAACAATCTTGTAAGCCAGCAGGCATGCCTTAAAAGTTAATCTCTGCTGTATCGGAAGAATGTGAGCCTCTCTGAAATACTCCATGTAATCATCTTGATGACCATTCAGATTAAAGACAAACCGTATACAGGAGTTCAGAGTCTTCTGTAGATTTTGAAGGATTCGTTGTGGCAGTCCATAGTACAAGATATTACAATAGTCAATCTTTGATATCACCAACTGCTTTACAAGAAGGATCTTAGTACTCTTGTCTAGGCACTTGTTAACTTGCCAGAGGTTCTTCAGCATCAGTCCACATTGTCGTTTCACATTATTTACATTATTTAAAGGAAATAAAAGTCTAAAACGGCATTTTTTAAACAGGTGCTAGCGACTAACCGAATCCATCATTGTTATCTCAACATCTTAGGGAGTCGAAGAAAAAAATTTTGAGATCCGTGCTCCTTCAGAAAATTTTTCATCTCGGCCAATTTTGAAATTCTAAAATCGGCTACAGATGAGATAGAGAGACCCATAGGGTGTGCAAACTGTGCAGAATGGCCGGGTTTATATAAGTGTTATGAAGAAACTTGTTTTGTACAAACTCTTTTATTTTATTTTATAAAAACAAGTTGTTCGCGGGCGGGGCGCGCGAAAAAACAGTCTAACCTGGCAAGAAGAAACATAGGGTCTAAAATGAGCGGTTTTCGAGTTATCGGGCAAAATAGCGGCAAAATCTCAATTCCTATTTTAGCGTTAGGGGACGATTGGGTCACAGGTGACCCAATAGAAATACAGGTGGTAGAACCAAAATTCCTTTTCCTGCGTTCAAGTAGGTTCAAAGTGAGTGTCTCCAGAAAGTTTTAGAGAATTCTGTCGACAGGGGGCTTATCATCCCCAAAGGGTTAATTATAAGCTTCGAACTCGTACATTCCTAAACTCCTATAGATGCTTTTTTGCAAAAGGCATCCGGGCAGGGAAACCATATTAGCATATTGACAATATGATTGCGTTATCCAACCAGACCTGTCCGCTGACTTATTCAACACTTTCCGTGCAGCAGGAGGCCCAGAAAGAGAGAAAGAGAGAAAGAGAGAAAGAGAGAAAGAGAGAAAGAGAGAAAGAGAGAGAGAGAGTAGAGAGAGAGAGAGAGAGAGAGAGAGAGAGAGAGAGAGAGAGAGAGAGAGAGAGAGAGAGAGAGAGAGAGAGACGAAAGGAGAGAGAGAGAGAGAGAGAGAGAGAGAGAGAGAGAGAGAGAGAGAGAGAGAGAGAGAGAGAGAGAGAGAGAGAGAGAGAGAGAGAGAGAGAGAGAGAGAGAGAGAGAGAGAAGAGAGAGAGAGAGAGAGAGAGAGAGAGAGAGAGAGAGAGAGAGAGAGAGAGAGAGAGAGAGAGAGGAGAAGAGAGAGAGAGAGAAGAGATTAGGGGTAAAGCATGTGAGAACTGCAATGAACAAAATTATACCTGGAGATAGGCGGACGCTATAGTGCTATCTAAACCCCAAGCGGAATTTACATCCAACTCTAACCTCCATCCTTGTTCCATGGGTAGAATTCGGCAAGATTTAGGCTGAATTACGCCTTTCATTATCAGGCCCAACGTATACACAAGGCGTAATTCTGCGGCGTAATTCTGCCGATGGAACAAGGGACAGTGGATCCGAAAGTCAACATGCATACATAACGTCAAAAAAATGAAAACCAGAGAGAGGCTAAGAATATATTCGTGTAAAGAGTGAATCACCCACGGGGCCACTCGCGAAATGCAGCGGCGTGGGGAGGCTACATCAAGGAGTTAATTTGATGAATATTGTTCTACAGTATAACTCTGAAAGATCTCGAGTTCTGTGAGCTGCAGGGGATACACTTGAAAGAACAAGAGTTGTTTCGATACAGTAAACACCAAAGAGTTAGTACGCCATGGTATCTCAAGCGATTGCGTCTCAATAAGCGATTGCGAGTACGGTCAGAACCTGAGGTTCGGGCACGACTGTTTTCCCCCCAGTTGGTCCCCCAGTTGGTCGACCATGAAGATGTTCATGGATTTACCATTGGGGGACCTGAACATGGCCTCAGGAAGACCTTAATTATAGTGCCTGACGTGATTACTTTGACTGTGAAGACCAACTGTTAAAATGTTAAATAGAATCCGCGAAAACAAAGAAAAAACGTTTTTAGGCGATCAAATATAATTTTTTACAAATTTTTCAACATTACATTCATCAGCTTGGAGGAAAAAACACATCCACAATTGTAAGCACCAGCTTTCGTATCGGATTGATACAAGATCCTTCTAGATCAGAACTATAACCGATATATCGGTCGATCCAGGCCACAGTGAAAAAAGTTAAAGTTCCGGTTCTTGAAGTCGTGCCAGAACAAACTTCTCATGTAGATCATTGCAGAAGGTTCTAGCCGTGCAGAATTACCGCAGAACTACCGCACAATCACTGCAGAATCTATGCTGTGTTCGCCTTGTTCATCATGGCGTAACAATGGTGTGCCCGTCTCTGGTTCACCACGCTGATACTCCTCAGTGGTCTGTCAGTCTTGGAGACGTAGGTATGGGCGTATGCCATTCCGTTCTTCTTCTCCTCACTACTCGCGTCTGCAAAGGTAACATTGGATATTCATCAATATACCAATTAGGAAACAGCTGTTCTATGGCGTTGAAATTTAGAAATTCAAGTTACCATGGTTACCATGGTTACCATGTCCTAGTTACCATGGTTACCATGGTTACCCTTAATATTTGGTAAACTTACTGTCTCCGACCCACACAAAGATTTCCTTTTCCAGGTCGACAATAAAGACATCGTTGGGGTCAAGTTGGTCCTGTTCCAGCTGACCACTGGCAATCTCAACCATTTTGCAGGTTCCCGACTCATCCGACACCTGATCAGGGGTGAAATCATGATTAATTGGTTAAATAACTAATTAAACTTACTAACTAATGATAGAAGTTTATCCCACTATTATATGAATAGCACCTACTACTTCCACTAAATAATTTCTACTACAGTCGGACCCCGATTTAGGGACACCCTCGGGAGAAAGGCTCTTGTTCACTAAATCGGGGTGTCCACTAAATCGGGGTCAAATAAGGTTAATTTCCTATATCGGGGAAAAAAAATTCTGTCCCTAAATCGGGGTGCCACTAAATCGGGGTCCGACTGTACTACTACTACTAGTTCTACAATTATTATTACTCTAGTACCTAGAAGAAGATCAGTTTCTAGACTCCTACCTTGACGAGTTTGTTGGTGTGTGGTCCAGGGGGAGGTCCGGTCTTTTCTTTCTTCGTCTTATCCTTGATCACCTCAGCAACCTATTTAGGAATGTTAATTAATTAGTTAATTGATTAATTAATAGTATATATTATAGTTAAGTGTGCGTATAGTTAGTGGCACTCCCTTTCAGCTGGTTGTATTTTGTAATAAAAAGATTAGATTGATCTTCCCAGATCTGTTGTTGGAAAGGGTGTTGGCCACATTGATGCCTGAGTGAGATCGAGAATAGGTTGCAATGGAGCCAAGAAGGGGTGCACGTGCATCTCACTCACCTTTTCTTGCCCCTTTCCCCCTTCCCGATATCTGCACGTGCAGCTCACTCACCTTTTCTTCCTCTAGAGGGTTATTGTCGTCAACCTGGATAATCTTGGGTCTTCCGCATCTCTCATCCTTTAGTTTCAAACAATAGTGCATTGCCTTCACCTACAAGTACATATTAGAATTATTTGGATGAGATGGTGGAGGCTGCAGTGCAAATATATTTGTTTGGTTTGATTATTCACCAACACCATTGGTGTGAATTATGAAACCAAACAGATATATTAGAATTAGTTAACTTAAGGTCGGTTCCTGAGCAGTTGACGTGCTTATTAATGAGCAACTAAGCAACTCGATAGATCTATATTCTATAGATCGGGAAGCGGTTAGAACAGAAAAGACAAGGCTTGCAAGGCAAAATAAACTTTCTCGAATTTAGGTGTGTCAACGTCATATATGACCATATTTGGACATGTGATGATATCATATGCCCAAATATGGACAATAGTTAGTAACTATTGTCCATATTTGGGCATATGATATAACTATTAGTTACCTTTTCATCTTTGTCGCATTTAGGAGTGTTAATTTGGAAGATCTCCAGACCTCGATCAAGAACAAAAACATCCTCCTTGTTCAGTGACTGCCTGTAGAGACCCACCTCTTTGATGACGGTATTGGCATAGGTTGTGCCTGAAAATAAGGTGTTAAACTTTAAAATAACTAAAATTATCATTATCTTATATGATTGGTGCCTCCTCGTGGGGCACCATGAAACATGTGTATAGACCTTAAAAACTGCTGTCGTTTTTAATTTGTATTATCTATTATAGCGATCAATTAAATATGTGAAGCTGTCATGTCGTGTCCTAAAAAAACACAAGGATCAATTTGTTGTTGTAATTACCGACGAATTGGAAAAGTCGAGGTTTATACTCTGTGGGTTTGACGTGCCTAAATCCACTCTCAGCACCACCCTTCAGCAGCTCGATTCCCTTGGGGAAGTAGGTCTGGAATAAACTTGATTCATTTCCCTGGATCTCCCTGGAATAGTCATCAATTAACTAATTAATTAACTAATAGTTTATTGCATAGGGCAGCTGTGTTGAGAAAATTAAATGTCAACGTTTACGGATCGCTTAATACTAACTCATCAATGGTTTTAAAACCTGTGCTGGACCACTAATTACTAATTAATTACCAATTAATAATTAACTAATCACACCTGTGCTGGACCACTAATTACTAATTAATTACCAACTAATTAACTAATCACACCTATGTTGGACGGGTTTATCGTTATGGTAAGTGTCCAACTCGACAGTTTTGTAGGCAACAGTTCCATACTCATCCTGTGTGGAATATTTTCCAATCCAAAAGTGGAGATCATATTCTAGGTCATCCTCATCGGGGTTCCTGCAATGAATGAACAATAAATAAACTAACGGTTCCTAACGAATGAACAATGAATAAACTAAGGGTTCCTGATGAGTGATGAATGAACAATGAATGCACTATAGTGTTCCTGAATTGAAGATAAAATATCCTTTAACTGAATTAATAAAATTGTACAAGATCTACTCATTCATATAGACATGAAATTAGCTCTTACTTGTATTGGCCACATTGATACCTGAGTGAGATCGACGTCGCGCGCGACTGAGATCGATCTCACATAGGAGCAAGAATAGGTTGCAATTTAGCTCTTACTTGTAAGTGTTGAGAATAATGTAAGAGTCTCCACTGTAGAATTTTCCATGGTCCTCAACAGGCCACTTCTGAATCTTAAACTTGACGACTCTCCAGATCTCCATACCAACCTTTTGACCTGAAATTATATGGGTATCAGTAAACAACCAATCAGAACTCGTTATTTAGGTCACGTGACTGGTTATCAGCCATTGGCCAGTATTTCCTGATTCGGTCGGTTCTTGATCAGAGGGATGTTTCACGCGGAAGCTATGTCTAGGGTACTTTCATTTTTAGATAAAAGTATAGTAAAATTACGACTAAATTCATACTAATATTAGTAAAGTAATTTCTTACCAGATCCCTCCCAGGCAGGTTCAAGTTTGGCCGCCTCCTTCTTGACACCCTTATCCAGGTCGGACCCAAAAAGGGCCATGTTGGAATCCTTCCAATCATACTTCTTAGGCTTGATCATTGCTGATGCACTATTGGGTTAATAACTGGATTTAATTACGGGTACTGTGCACTAGTGTGCTTATTTTCGAATGGATTTATGGGTTCATACTGTAAACAACCAACAAAATATATTTTTGGACTTTGAACAGATTTAGGCCTGAACAGATTTTGGGGGTATCGCTTAATGAATAATCGTAGCAAATAATTAACTAAAAATAACACATGCTAGAAGCATCATAAGCTGCATAGAAAAGGCTCATGAAAGCTACTATTTCGCGGATAGGCTATAACAGCGAGGAAATAAAAAGTAAGAATTATGTCCGTTCTTTCTCCACAGTAGAATTCTACCAATTAACACCATGTGGAATAGTTTTCCGCACCTTGCCTACCACACAAACCTATTACAAACTAATTGCTAGGATATTGACAAAGGTACTTTCGGACCCCGATTTACCGGGCAAAACCCCTTTCCCCTGAGCATTTCCGGTAAATCGGGGTCCGACTGTACATTGTGCGAATGGTAACTAAAGCAACAACATATTGTCGGTCTGAAACACACGTACAAAGACTCATGTTTATAAAGAAACTCATGATGTTTCACAGCTGTCAGAGCATGAGTCGCAATGTGTCAAAGCTCATGCGCTGGCCTGACAGCTTGTGTTTTACTCTATGTTTATGTTACACTATGCGCAGCTATATTAGGGTTCACCATGCTGCTGACTCATCTCTCTCTGACTCTGCATATTCAGCATAAAACATATGATCATTCAGCATGAATTATAAAATTATATCAGAGGCGTAGTTGCTGAAGAAAAAGACAAAGAGTTGAGTAACTCAACAACAAAGACTGGGAAAGTTGAGCAATTGGGAAATATTATGTGTTAAAGCTCCAATTGTAAAAGATTATGGTTTTGTTTGATCTGAACCAGGAACCGACCGAACCAAGTAAACAACCAATCAGAACTCGCTGTTTAGGTCACGTGACTGGTTATCAGCCAATCAGGGACCAGTATTTCCTGATTCGGTCGGTTCCTGATCTGAACCGGTTCAGTGAACCCTCGACTGTGATCACAATCATCAATTTATGAAAAATAAGCAGTACGTGAGCTACTTAATTATACAAGTAGTTTTTATTTCTTACTCAACAGGAAAAAGGAATAGGATATGGCCGGCAACTTTGTATCAACTCAATAAATAGTTACGCCCTATAAGTGGGTGTGTTATTTACTCAGTGAATAGTTTTACGTTGATCAAGAACCGACCGAAACAAGTAAACAACCAATCAGAACTCGTTATTTAGGTCACGTGACTGGTCATCAGCCAATCAGGGACCAGTATTTCCTGATTCGATCGGTTCCTGATCATGATGGATGAGCTGGTTGACACCCAATATCTGTCTTCGACTGTGGTATGGTGGATTTATCCAGACCACACTCAGACACCCAGTACATGCTCAAACACCAGTTTGAGATATTCGATACTTTATTCATTCAAAGTAGCCAAATGCCTAGCTACCTATCACAAACTATTATCTCCAGAGAGGGCAGGGGAGATGCTCTCAACTCTCAAAAAGGCTGTCATGCAGGGGGCAGCAGGGTGGGTGCTATAATTTGGAACACACCTGGTACCATGTCATACACACCTCCTACACACTGACCAATGTGACAACTGCACTCATAGTAGAGTCGATCATATCGCATTGACAAAATTCGCGATATGTAGTTCCAAACTCGACTCTCCCATTGCCTTGTGTTCGACCCTCCAAAAAGGGTTTGAACAAAACAACTCTCCCAGAAGAAGAAGATCATGAAAAGATTCTGCAGTGTTATATAATTTAGGGGTTGCTGTTTTACATACACAGTGTATCGAAGCTGGTGTTGAAATGAAGGCCTGATCCAGTTACAGATCATCTTTCGTATGAATTATGAGATCATGTTACCGTCAGGAACTTTCTACATCACGTCGAGTTCATTCCAATACTTTAGCACTAAACATCAACCACAATGCAATTCCCAAAACACATTGGCCACTGCTGCAGCGGCCTCACCCTTTGTTCATGCGAACTCATGTTTTCTTTTCTTGTAGCTGTCAGCATGGTGAGAAAATACTAACCAAACATAATTCTTTTAATTTTCTAACTAAGCTACTTCTCTTGGCATAGCGTTATTTCTTCCGCCTTCATTCCTACAAACAAGCCCTCCTTTCTGCAAACTATAGTGTAGCTCCAAAAAAACCTATTGAACTGAAAGCATAAAACTTAAATTTCACAGAAAATTTTCACAAAATATGACAATTACAAACACAGAACTTTCAAGTAGAGGTGCTTCTCTTTCCTTACGAATTTTACCAATTATTATAGCTATGAAGAGCTCACACAGTACACAGCCCTTTGTCTGTCTCTTCTCATACAATAGCTCATCTATAATGGAACCTCTATATATGTCCTATGAGGTTGAGTAATACAATAGCTATATAGAGTAGCCCACACTAACTTCATGTTAAATTCACTTCAGCTTCTTCAACTTAGAGTGCCGGGTCGGAGGCTGAGAGAGTCTCGAAGAAGAAAAAGAAAAAAGCCGGGTCGGAGGCTGAGAGAGTCTCGAAGAAAATGAAGAAGAAGCCGGGTCAGAGGACCCTAAAGACTGAAGTTGCACCTCAAAGCTATGTAAAACTATAAAAGCTGAAGAGAGAACTGCAGGAATAAACTTTATATGGCAGCATGTTATGTTCTAACACTCCTTTACAGTTTGTGAAACAGGGTCGAGCAAGGCAAAAGGCAACTTCAAATCCAGTTCCCAATATATTTGACACGATTGGTGGTGTACGGTATGAAACACAATATATTTGCACGTGCAAATGCACGTGATTTGACACACATGTGAATTGTAGTAGCAGTTGGACACGTGCTAGCGAGCTACAGCAAATGTCATTGTTCCGACGCAGGAAGTAGGTGCTGCATCAACTGTTGAGAGGGAGAGGGAAGTGAGAGAGAGAGGGGGGTGTGTGTGTGTGTGTGTGTGAGAGAGAGAGACATATAGATAGAAAGAGAGAGAGACACACACACACAGCTAGGGGCAGAGAGTGACAGAGCTGGGGAAGTACTGTGTGAGGAAGAGAAAGACAAAATGTGTAAATAGGTGAAAGAGGTAGGAAGCTGAGAGTGTGTAAAAGTAAAGCAGTGTGAAAACTGCAGAGGAAAAAGCATTTTAAGTGGATGTAAAATATATTGTAACATCTAAGTACTAACCAAATCAAACGCATTACCTTTCACTCTATAACCAGTGTCCAGTGGTGATGCCCAAAGCGTTACCATTGGTCCAGTATAAATGGGTATCATAGAAAAGCTTCGAGAAACTCTGCAGAATCTGATATCTCTCAAATGAACACAGGAACACGCAGTGAAGTATGTTACTTCACATGGAACTAGCGTTGAACTTGTAATTCAATTATATTTATGTGGAAGCTTAGAAACTGTTATGTAATGCATGTGATATTGCCCTCCCTTTTACTAGTCGAGCTGTGGGGTAGTAAAACTTTAAACTACTCTGGTCTCAGAAGTTAAATTAAGGTATGGCAAACTATAAACCATTTTACAAATCTGCTCCAACTAGGTCATCACACTTGTGCAGCTGTAAAATGATGTTCAAACTAAAATTGTTGCTCTGGAAGTTTCCCCTTTTATATTCAGATGGTGCCTGAGAGCTATAATGTGGCCGGATAGGTCTCTCTCTAGTTTCTTATTAAATAAACCACTTATCAGGGTGGTCAAATAGAGATGTAACTGTTTTATTGGTAGTGGGAGTAGTATACGCAATTCTATAGAACTTAGAGAAGAGAAAATAGAAATATGGTAGAGAAAACAATACAATCCGTATGAAAATCGGACACGGACTAACAGTTTTTAATGTCGACTGTAAGTTTTGGCTAAGTAATATCAGCTGTAAGTTTTGGCTAGAAAAGAGCTTGGTAAAAATATGAAAAAAAATCATTTTACAACGTAAATTAAGCTTGAAACTGTGAAAATAGATCAGCCAGAAAGACTTTCACAACCCCGATATTGGCTTGTTTTGTTCAAACAAGGCAAATATTGGCATCAATTTTCAACTGTCAGCAGCATTGGCCTGGCCCTATCCTCATTTCTCTCACGGAGCCAATGCTCTGACCATGACAGTATGTACTGTCATGGTCAGAGCATTACATTGGCCTGACAGCTTGTCAGCTTTTCAACATTACTGAGGAGAAGCTGCCCAAGAGAGAAAGCTAGGGTAACCATATACTTATGAGTCACAGGGAAATCCCAGTCTATCCGTACAATTACTACGACTGCAATGAACCGTAACGAATGGCGACAGCTTACGACGCTAAGAGTGAGGATACCGGAAGCCGGCCACTCGAATGATTGAGGAGACCGTTCCAAGTATCAAGTATCAAAGAGTTTTATACCGACTGCTTTGTCTCTGTCTGGCGCCGCGAACCCATCTGAGCAAATTGGGTATCATGGCGCCGACAGACAGCTTTGTCTTGTGTCAGGAGAGAAAGGGCCAGTGAAAATTGACAAAGGGTCAGCAAAGTGCACCTGGATGATTACAAGCTGCTTGTAAGGATGTTATGGATTGAGTTTATAAAATGCGATTTGGCGTTATTATACCTTAAATGGATCCTTTCTGAAATATCCCATTAGTAGAAACCTCAAATACACTTTTTGGGAAAGGTTTGGGGAGGGTGGCCACCTTTGTGCTTGCCAGCGCAGTGAAAATTCAGTCAGACCCCAATTTACCGGAACCCTGATTTACCAAGAAGATACATACTCCCCTGATATTTAACCCCTGGTATTTAACCCCGGGCAAAACCCTTTCCCGGGGAAAGGGAAACTCCCCCGGGTATCCCGGTAAATCGGGGGACAGATCGAGACAGTGAAAACAAAATAATTTCAAATGCAGAATAAAACAAAATCAATGGGTAATTGTACAGTATATGTATATATTGAGTTTTAAGTCAAACCTCGACTTACCGGAACATCAGCTTATTATACTGGAGGAACCGACCGAATCAGGAAATAGTGGTCCCTCATTGGCTGATAATTAGTCACGTGACCTAAATAACGAGTTCTGATTGGTTGTTTACTTGTTTCGGTCGGTTCCTGCTGGACAGGTAAATTCCTCATAAATACGAATATTTACCATGCACAAATGGAGGTTTGACTGTAGATATATTCACAATAATTAACTCGGTGATGTCTAACTCAAAAATTAAATTATCATATTCACAGAATTGTCCTGCATACATATCTTGGATGAAATAAAGATTAAATAAATAACAAATATACTTCACATGCACAATAATTGTTAAAATAAATTTTCCATCGTTTTTCAGATGTTAACTTTAAAATATCGAGTCTCTGGTTTTGCTCGGAGCTGTAATTATCTCTCTAATTAAACTAACTAATTAGCTAATTAGTAACTAATTATTTAACTTGTTTACCAATTAATTAACTAGTGTAACTAATTATGACACAAATCACCAGACAACCTACAACAAGTAGCGGTACAATACTTCCAATTCCACGTCATGCCGTCCGTCTCTGGTCCTTCTCCGTATTCGCACTCCGTTAATTGGTTGCAGTTAAAGGTTGAAGTAGGGTGGTCTTCAGGGCCTTCACAGACCTCACATTTGGGAGTCTGAAACGAAATTTATAATAACGGGATATAAAATACATTTAACAATTGTAATATAGCATTCCCGATCGAATCAAGGTTGCAAAATTAAACCCACGCCGGTGACGCGTATTTCCAAATTGTGTATAAAAAGAAAAAAGATTTAGTGAAAAGTACCTTGAAACAGAGTTGTTCCTGAATTGACCCGCCAACGTCCACAAGGCAGTAAGGCATTACCTAAAAACGTAGATTCAATTAATTAATTTACTTATTCTGATAAATGTAGTACAGTCGGACCCCGATTTAGATGCATCCTCGGGGGAAATCCTGCCACTAAATCGGGGTGCCACTAAATCGGGGGCCACTAAATCGGAGTCCGACTGTACATTGAAATATTAAATTACCTCGATCCCTCCAAAGTTTCTGCAAAAGTTGTGATTCTCCGTTAGAAACAAGTCCTTTTTCTCGAGGCCGGTCAGAGAGCCTAAACAAAAGTTGAATAATTAACAATTGATTAATTGTTTTACTTGGAAAGTTGGTGAAAGTTTGAAGGCAGGGGAATTATTAATACCTGATGCGATAGCACTGTTCCAGTAGAGACATTGTTCTCCCGTGGCGGATGTACTTTTGATCCCTTTATAATCCTCGCCCGTTCCAGTATAATCCTCACCACCAACCTACAGGGCGGTAACCATGGTAACCATGAATTGAATTCGAAAATAATCACAAACGGCCAAAAGTGCCAAGAATAATTATTTACTTGTTTGTGCGCACAAAATATTTTATGAAGGAGCACTGTCACCATGAAAGCGCTAAACGAACGTTCATTTTCTAACCTCGATGCAAGAAGGATGGAAGCGGCTATCTCTACTGAACACCTCTTGTATCACACAAGTCACTGCCTGTCCAGTCTTAACATAACCCGGATCACATTCAACATTCAGGTTCTCTCCGCTCACCAATCTCGACCTAATTTAGAGATTGATTTGATTCAGGACCATTGAATCTTAATGACCATGGTGCGTGATCAATCACGCGTGAGCTGGATGCGTGATCAGTCACGCGTGATCTGAGTGATGCCCTACAATAACATACCGTGATGTCATGACGCGTCCGTGGTCAATGGTTGGAACAGCACAATCTCCTGACAGCGCCTTGGGGCCACCAAGTGCCATGTGACCAATAAACCGTCCTCTTTGTCTCCCTCCACGTGATCTGAGGGGATAGAAATAGTAGAAATTAGACAGGAACTGACCGACACAAGTAAACAACCAATCAGAACTCGATATTTAGGTCACGTGACTGGTTATTAGCCAATCAGGGACCAGTATTTCCTGATTGGGTCGGTTCCTGGAAATTAGATATTAATAATAGCTGACCCGCCCTTCACACGTGATTGAATGGTCAACAATTTTAGTAAAAAAAGATACACAAGTCACACGTGAGCTAGAATAAAGTCCGCTGCTAGTAAAATTTTAAATAATTAGCCTATTAGTTAAATAGTAAATTAGTTAATTAATTAATGAACCTACCCTCGGCACATTCCACAAGATTGTGGACAAGCTCTGTTCATGTTTCCAACTTTGCACTGCTCCGGAGTTAAGGATAAACATGATCCACTCAAATCTCGGCAAACATTCCTGTGAAACATGTGTTCTGATTGGTTAACAATTATTGCGTGATATATAGTAATGGCGTGTTCTGATTGGTCAATATAGATCACGTGATATAGTAATGGCATCTTCTGATTGGCTGATCTTACATGGTGCTCGTGCACGTTCCACACGTTTTTCTGCACAGAGTGTTCCTCACGTTGCTCTGAGAGCATCGACCTGTGTTCCGGAAAACCAAACAGCTTTGGATCGTGTCTTCACAGGTGGAAAAGTTAGTTTCCTGCGAGGGAGAATAGGAGATAAGAGCGAGATATAAAGACTAAAGATAGAGATAAGAGGGAGATGAGAGGGCGATAAGAGGGTGATAAGAGGGAGAAAAGATGGAGAATGGGCGATAAGAGGGAGATATACAGGGAGATAATGGTGAGATATATAAAGAGAGAGATAAGAGAGATAGAGAGAGATAGATAAGAGGGAGATAAGAGCGATAGAGAGAGAGAGAGAGAGAGAGAGAGAGAGAGAGAGAGAGAGAGAGAGAGAGAGAGAGAGAGAGAGAGAGAGAGAGAGAGAGAGAGAGAGATAGATAAGAGGGTGATCAGAGTAGGAGGGAGATAAGAGTGAGATTAACGAGAGATAACAGTGAGATATAAAGAGGGAGATAAGGGGATATAAGATGGAGATAAGAGGGTAATGTGAGATACGAGTAAGATAAGAGAGAGAGAGAGAGATAAGAGATAGATAAGAGTGAGAAAAGTTGGTGTCCCGGGAGGGTGGCAAGCGGGGGTTATTATAAAAGGGTGATAGGAGGGAGATAAGAGGGCAATTTCTCATTTGCGGCATACGGCGTCTAGACGGCGTCGCAACGCCGTCTAGACGGCGTCTGGACGGGTTTCGGTGAAATCAGCTAAAAACGGTACCGAAATTGCTTGAGACGGGTTATAGACGGTATCAGACGGTCTCTAGACGGGTTATAGACGGTATCAGACGGTGTTGCGACGGTATCAGACGGTCTCTAGACGGTGTCTAGACGGTACCGTCCCGGCGTCTGGACGGCGTCTGGACGGTGTCTAGACGGTATCCGTCCGAAATTGAGACGGCACGTCTGAAAATTGTATCAGACGTTGAGACGGACTTTTAGAACTCCGTCTGTATTTCAGACGGAGTTTTAAAAGTACGTCTCAACGCAGTCTAAAGGAAAATCGATGAAAGTACCGTCTAGACAACGTCTCAACTGAAACCGGTCAATATACCGTCTAAACAACGTCTAGACAACGTCTAAACAGAATCTCGCGATTCAGTTTCAAATACCGTCTAGAACAACTTCTCCAGCAATTTCGATAAGAATACCGTCTAAACAACGTCTAGAAAACGTCTCAAATAATGATGTCTAGACTCGACCGTTTTCGAAGACCATTCTGGATTACCCATGCCAGTTGGAATTAGTGGTAGATGTGTGGTAGGCAGTCTAAAGAATTAAACTTCGCGCCTTTACATTCATGAGACGACAATGGCGGGTTGCTGTTTCTTCTTACATTCAGCCAAACTGTTTTGGTATCTCCACATTCACTCTTACATCCAGCTATCGCGTTGTAATACAACTGTGAGATACTGTTTATGGCTGATACTATGAGACGTTGTTTAGACGGTATCTGTATCGGATTCGCTTAAGACGTTGTCTAGACGTTGTTTAGACGGTATTTTGACCGGTTTCAGTTGAGACGTTGTCTAGACGGTACTTTCATCGATTTTCCTTTAGACTGCGTTGAGACGTACTTTTAAAACTCCGTCTGAAATACAGACGGAGTTCTAAAAGTCCGTCTCAACGTCTGGTACAATTTTCAGACGTGCCGTCTCAATTTCGGACGGATACCGTCTAGACACCGTCCAGACGCCGTCCAGACGCCGGGACGGTACCGTCTAGACACCGTCTAGAGACCAGAGCGTGAGATAAAATGAAAGAGATGCGAGAGATGTTGTTCTTTCACAACAATTACCCTTTTGGACATCGCACTCCGTTTCCTCCTTTCGCCCGATCGCCCATACGGATCAAAACACCGGTTGTTGCTTGTACAGGAGAAAGATTGGGGGCAAAACCGGGGCTTGTCCAGTGGACAGTGGGTCCTAGAAGCAACCGCCTTTGATCCTCTCCTTCGAACTGTCACTAGAGCCTGATTGATAAATAAGTAAATTAATAATAAATTGATTTGACAACTTTTGAAGATGAAGAATGGGGCGATTCATCATAAACTTATACCGATTAATGCCAACTTATCTGCAACTAAAACTCTGATTCAGATTGATGAATTAGTTAAAAAGTGGCATGTTTGAATATTTAATTATGTACTTGATAATATGTAATTAATCAATTAATTACCGCCATGTCGTCTTCAATTCCACAGACATTTCCTCCTCGTTTTATGTTGAAGTATCCCCGGTTACCTTTTGAAACACCTCTGCTATCACGTGCTATGTAGTATTCCGGAGTGTATCTAGGCAACAAATATAATATGTTATAACGTATATAATTGATATTGATATAACAATCTTATCTCAAAATATTGTTTATGACTTTTCCTGGTTAAAAATTCATTAATAACTTTGAGTGAAAAGCTGCGAAAGTCATGGCCTTAGAAAAGCCGCGAAAATCATGAAATCGGAGGAATAATAACCTGCCCAAATATGCCCAAACCTGCCCAAACTCACCCCACGAGTAGGATGGCATGGGTGCACCCTCCGTCCACCGCAGGTCCATCCAGCACCCCACCGGGGAGATGCAAATAATTCTCTCCGCACGTTTTACTTTTATGACCTGTAATTTGTTATCCAGCATTTAATAATTAATATTTTATAGTTTAAAACGCCAGCTTTTAATAATCAGCTAATTAATATTTAGTGTATTTAACTACGTATATGTTCGAAGAAGGAATCTAACTTAATCTAGTATCTCAAATCCAATCTAATCAAGTATTATACCTGTACGGTGGCAGATTCCGGCCAAGAGTTTTTTTTCAATCAAGTGAAATATTTTTGTTTGAAGTTTTATAAAAATTTTATTTCAAAATAAAAACAAACATTTTGTTAAAATTATTGGCCGGAATCTGCCACGCGAGTGGCAGATCTCGGCCAAAATTCTAAAAAAAACTTGGCCAGAATCTGCCAACCACGTGGCAGATTCCGGCCAACAAACTGAAACTTACTTATATCAAAGCGAAAACTGCTGTACCCGACTAATTTTGATACGCTGAATCACGTAAGCAACTTTTCCAATCCCTCAGAGGTCGCGAAAGTGTCCTAATTGAGCATAATTGGGTCTAATTGACCCCACTTACAACTTTTCACCTGGAAACGATAGACGCTTATGTGAAGGCACTTTTCCGACTAATTTTGATACGCTGAATCACGTAAGCAACTTTTCCAAGCCTTCCGAGGTCGGGAATTTGGCCTAATTAAGTATAATTGGGTCTAATTGGCCTTAATTGCTCAATTAGGGCACTTTACCGACCTCGGGGGGCTTTGATAAACAGCTTACGTGATTCAGCGTATCAAAATTAGTCGGAAAAGTGCCTTCACATAAGCGTCTATCGTTTCCAGGTGAAAAGTTGTAAGTGGGGTCAATTAGACCCTATTATGCTCAATTAGGACACTTTCCCGACCTCTGAGGGATTGGAAAAGTTGCTTACGTGATTCAGCGTATCAAAATTAGTCGGGTACATCGGTTTTCGCTTTGATATAAGTAAAATTAGTTTGTTGGCCGGAATCTGCCACGTGGTTGGCAGATTCTGGCCAAGGTTTTTTTAGAATCTTGGCCGAGATCTGCCACTCGCGTGGCAGATTCCGGCCAATAATTTTAAGGACATGTTTATTTTTATTTTTAAATAAAATTTTTATAAAACTTCAAGCAAAAATATTTCACTTGACTAAAAAAACTCTTGGCCGGAATCTGCCACCGTATACCTGTATCAAAGCAAGCGATAACAGAGCCATATTTAATTATGGAGCGTTCAAAGTTATCAACCGTAACTGGTCTGTATCCCTCAACCTAAATATGATATTTAATATTAACATTGATTTTATACTTGTGAGATCGTTTATTGGAATAAAATATTTATAAGATCAAGATAATTAAATAGAATTTCTAATATAAACATAAAATATGTAAACCATCTGCATGAATTTTCAGAAAATATCTATTATCTACGTGTCTGAACGTACCTTTATACCGAGTAGAGAATCTGGTGTAAGGGATGCCTTGCATGCAAATCCATGCTTAGCCCCCCTCGACAGATAAGGTCCATACTCGTGGGCTGATGCAAGATGATCCATTGTGGCGAGCATGTTAGCAACCATTCTGGGCAGGGGAATTGGGAGGGGGTTGTGAGAGCGGTTTTACTTGTTAAATTGGGGGGATATAAATTAGATGTTATGCATGAGATTTATGTACATACTGTCAATGGTGGCCACTGCCATAGAATTGGATATTAGAGACTGAGAGATGCAATATGATTAAATACCTAAAATCTCCCCCTTCACATCCCCTGAAGAAGCAATCAGTCAGCTCTTGGCGAGAGAAGAATGTCCTAGCTCCCGTTGCCCGCGTGTTGGCGATCTCAAGCGATGACACAGCTGAAAATAATTAATTAAATCAATTATTAGTAATTTATAACTAGGGTGTTCGAAATAACACATAATGCAATGTCAGCCGCGCTTGAAATTTATAGCATATATAGTTAAGTGAAATTGCAATATTAACATAGTTTCGTGGCCGAGCGGTCTAAGGCGCCAGTTTAAGGCACTGGTCCTCCGGGGCGTGGGTTCGAATCCCACCGAAGCCAACTTTTTTTTGGAATTTTTGGTTGTGATTCTATAGTTTTTAGATAAAATAAACACGGTAAAAAGTATTGCTAAATTTAAACTTTAAAACAATGTTTTACAAGGGATGAATTAATATTAATTTCCCTGAAATTTGTAGTTAATTTTACAAAAAAGTTGGCTTCGGTGGGATTCGAACCCACGCCCCGGAGGACCAGTGCCTTAAACTGGCGCCTTAGACCGCTCGGCCACGAAACCACGAGAAATACGCGATTCCGTTTAGTTAGTTAAATCCAGCTCAAAGAAGCCAATTTATTGCAAAACTTAACTTCTTTCTTCCGGATGTATTTGTACGTGTATTTGGTATTTCCAAATTGCGTTATCTTCATGGTTTCGTGGCCGAGCGGTCTAAGGCGCCAGTTTAAGGCACTGGTCCTCCGGGGCGTGGGTTCGAATCCCACCGAAGCCAACTTTTTTGTTTAAAGTAGTCGAAAGTATGATACGGCTTTAAATGCTTTTTTTAAATGTACTTTTTTCCCTGCTCCCTGCGGTAAAAGCTACTATAAATTCTGTTAATTAGCTATTTGATTTATTACTTAACTGGGTACGATGAAATACAAAAAAGGAAAAAGAAAAATGCCAAAAAAAGTTGGCTTCGGTGGGATTCGAACCCACGCCCCGGAGGACCAGTGCCTTAAACTGGCGCCTTAGACCGCTCGGCCACGAAACCATGTCTCTAAGTGCAATTACGATGTATTTAAACTACAGATGTTACCTGCGTGAATATAGCAGTTTCCGCATACACCCTGGACCGGTGGATCGGAGACCCAATTGAGCTCATCCCTGACATCAAAACTACTTGGAGTACCCTGAAAGAGAGAGCATGAATTGATGTGGCTAAGATCAATAATCTGGATGAGAGAGAGAATTGAGAAAGAGAAAGAGCTGTCACATTATTAATTTGTCATCATCATGACTAGACTATCAAATAATGTGAGCCTAGTTCTTTTAGCTGTTATAATGACATTTCAATTGGGGCAATTGTGCATCAAAAGCCATGATTATAATGAGCTCAGTCGGGCCCCGATTTACCGGGTTCATGCTCGGGTACATCGGGGTGCACGGTATTTGACCCAGATAAATCGGGCGTGAATATCGGTAATTCAGGGGTCGGTAAATCGGGGCCCGAATTAATTAATTATCACTAATTAACAATAATTATAACTAACCGATCGTCTGGCCCTCCCCCAATATCGGTCCTCCTCTGGCACATCCTCTGTTGGCGGGACCATCTCCTTGTTCTTCTCCAGAACTGTGCCCGAGTTCATTGAGTCTAGCTCCTCTGGGAGGTACAGGGCGTCCGTGGTGATGTCCGGACACAGTTGGGATGCTCTGAGAGGATGAGAAGGTAATTTTGATGCTCTGAGATGCTCTGAGATGAGAGATAGGGTTGGAATTTGATGCTTTGAGATGAGAGATGAGGGTTGGAATTTGATGCTCTGAGATATGAGAGATGGGGGTTGGAATTTGATGCTCTGAGAATATGAGAGATGGGGGTTGGAATTTTATGATGTGAGATGAAAAATGGGGTTGGAATTTGATGCTCTGAGATGAGAAATGGGGGTTGGAATTTGATGCTCTGAGATATGAGATCATATCTGGGGTTTGAATTTGTTGCTCTGAGATGAGATATGGGGTTGGAATTTGATGCTCTGAGATATGAGATATCTGGGGTTTGAATTTGATGCTCTGAGATGAGAGATGGGGGTTGGAATTCATTGAGTCGGCCAGTAATATTGACATTATAGATTAGAGAGATAGAGGTTCAAAAAAGGGAAGGTTCTGGTTCATTCTGCAGCAGAATGATTATGATCTCACCGATTGAATATATTCCTGCTGCAGAATCGACCTGCTGCCATGCACATGGAGCAAAAAGCTCCCATGCTACTCTGGCCGTGCCTGACTGATTGGATATCTTTGATCCGCTACTTTTCAGTCTTCAGTGATCCTATAATGATAATGCCTTATGATACAGGGTATCATATAATGATACCCTGAAAAAGAAGCACGTGCATCTTTGGCCGAGATAATTAGGGGTATCATATGCTGAGACGAGATTCTATGACGTCATAATGAAAATAAAAAATTTCCACGAGCTTCCTTTTAAAATCTCAAAAATGTCAAATATCCGGGCTATCTAGGTTAACCGGGATCTTATAAAACAAATTCCTGATTGTTATAGAGTTTGAACAAAATAACCCTAATATCTGCATGCCATGTATATTGGGACTGACCAGTGACCATGCCGATTAAAGTTCTTAAAAACTTGTTTCTGATACCCAGACGCGGGTGGCCACTGGCCTTGCTCCAGTGGACTCCATCTGTTTGTTCTTATTTATATTCAATAATATTGGAACTGTATGTTTACTGGGACGGTCATATTATATTAATTAATACTTCATGCTGAGGGACGTTCTCAACAAATTACTGTTTTTGATCTGCAGATCAGGAACCGACCAAAACAAGTAAACAACCAATCAGAACTCGTTATTTAGGTCACGTGACTGGTTATCAATCAGGGGCCAGTAATTCCTGATTCGGTCGGTTCCTGCTGCAGATACTAACAAGTAAAATCAGTCCTGCAGCTTGGATATAATCCAAATTAGAGCGTTACATAAATTACATCGCTGTCATACAATAGTCACTGCAATCCGTTATAATCTTAAAATCTTTTTATGCAGTATGATACTATAACAGTCGGACCCCGATTTAGGGGCCCCCGATTTAGTGGACAAGAGCCTTTCCCCCGAGGGTGTCCCTAAATCAGGGTCCGGCAGTATACGTGTCATGACGGGCGGTAGACTCCACCTGCACCATGATATACATAATATGTCAGGCACATATACGAAAGTGCATAAAAATATTTACCCCCCCCTCCACCCGGTAAAGAGGGGCATTAGTATTTTTATCGAATCGTCTAAACTGATTATATGTTCCCGCCGTGATCATACTTGGTCAGGTTATTCTTAGCAAAATCTTCCGATCATTTAATATCCAGTTCCACTACTAAAATTATTCTAATCATTTAGAAGAGTAAAGTATTTTAAAGTTATTTAAGTATTTGTATTACAAATATATTGCCTTTACAAAATACTACAAAAAACTCACTCAGTAGTGGTGTTCCAATTAGGTGTTGATACGAGACAGGCAATGGAGAAAACAGCCCCTCGCATCATCCTCTCATCCTCCCCCATCTCATCAATGTGATTCAGTTTTATTAAATCTGTGGAGGGGGAGAGAGATGTTAAATTAACTGGTTATGAATTTACTAATCATGTCGTAACACCATATATACAGTCGGACCCCGATTTACCGGGCCCCGATTTACCGGTACCCCGATTTACCGGTACCCCGATTTAGCGGGCCCCGATTTACCGGTATCCCGATTTACCGGGGTCCGATCACTGTACCGTTGAATCGAGCCACAAGAAGATCATCCAAAGTGTCCCCTCCTGCTGCCACCAAAGTTTCCCCTCCTGCTGCTACCATGATCTGGCCCGATAAAACGAGCGCTACTACCAATATCATTTCTATATAACAGTTGATGTTATATTATTAGTTAATGGGGTGCCGGGGGGGGGGGGGCTAATATATCTGAGAAATAATTCTGGAGCTAACCCCGTTGTTTTCAGCATCGCTCAGATCGGGTCTGGGGTCTGGTGCATTGAAACCTGGTCGAGAGCTAAGTTAGAAAACTGACAGGCGACAGCAAAACTAATATTGTTCAAGCGAGAAAGTGCACTGTTAGCTAGTATTTAAAAGCGCGGTTTTAATGGGAAGTGGTCAAGAGTAATTATAGGCTAGTAATAAGGCTAGTAATTAGGCTAGCCATTCAAACTAATTAATTAGTCATTCTCAATTGACCTTGACATAAAGGTGTGCACAGACACACGTCGCCTTGAATATATATTACTGATCAGCTATTGCTGCACAATATGACTGACAAAGTATAAGAGCTCGACAGAATTTAGCAGAATTTAGCAGAGCTAAGATGAGGAGTTATAACTCCTCATCTTAGCTCTGCTAAATTCTGCTAAATAAGTATACTTACTTAATTTCTTAGGATGAAGGTTGCAATTTCGACCAGATATTAGCAGGATAAGACGTATACAAGCTGTCTCTCATGGTTCAAACGCAACCTAGAGTTCATAGCTGAGCTCAGATATGTGCAGCAGCACTGGCCACTGCAGATTACTGCAGCAGAGTCGAAACTTCAGAATATTTATGGAGGATATAGATCAGCTAAAATTCAGTATATAATATGCCCTGTATGAGATTGTTCCAGATGGGATATTCAATTATTAGGATATAATATAATTCACGCTTTTCACTCTGCGGTAGCTGCATGATACGCGGGAGAATCCAAATGAGATCCTAGACTCTACTAGGCGGATCTTAATATTGGATCCAGTCTGCACTCTAGGCTGCAGGAGCTAGTAGAATCATCTCCTACTAGGAGTTAAAGTGTTAAAGTCTGCAAGATCGATCGCGACTGCAGCATATGAATTATCTCGTACTAGGAGTTAATCTTGATATGGGATTTTTTAGAGTCTGCAAGACTGCAATTCTAGAACCTAGAAAATCTAGAATCAGGAACCGACCGAATCAGGAAATACTGGTCCCTGATTGGCTGATGACCAGTCACGTGACCTAAATAACGAGTTCTGATTGGTTGTTTACTTGTTTCGGTTGGTTCCTACTTCCTGCCTAGAATCATTAGCCACTAGATAAGATTTAATTCTGGAACCTAGGATTTAGAAAAATAGAAACCTAGAATCAGCTACGTTCTATCATCTAGATTATATCACTTATATAGGATCTGAGTTTTAGTCTGCCAGACCTATAGATAAGAATCATCTAAGAATCATCCTGATTCTGTGAATCTATATCTTTCCAGAGTTGCTATAGCTATAGTTCTTGCTCACTCAAATTCACTATCGCTAAAATATTATATCTCCCTCACTATATCGCTAAAATATTATATTTACTTAGGTTGCTATTTCAGGCGATTAATACAGTTATTCCCTATCCAAATGTGGAAAGACAGGATCGGGCAGCAAGCTAGTAGACCACCTTGAATAGACGATATCAGGGGTGGCGGAACCGGGGGGGGGGGGGTCTGGGTGCGCAATAGACAATGATCCGTGTCGATCTGTGAGTAAAAGTCAGAGTCTGGAAAAGTCAGAGTCTGGGCAATTCAACTTTTATATTCGCAACGCTGACACGGATAATGGAAACACAATTGTTTGTTCAAGTTGGTTGTATTGCTTTAATACTGCAAATCACGCTGACAACTTCCTTCATAGAAACCCTTCAAACTGCACACAAGTTACATAATATCTCATATCGGCCGACATGGCATTTCAAAACGCGGGAAGCATGCATGTTCTGGAATAAAGTCAAAAGTGATCACAGTTACTGAACTACTGAAGGTATAAACGGACAGCAGTATTATACGGGTTGCCAAACAACTTGAAGAGATTCGAGTAATTCGTAAAGTCATCGCATTTATATTTTACTATAAGATGATACTTATATATATAACACTGTAATTTAGAGCTGTCTGTAATGCTGCGTAATATCCTCGACACATGGGACTTATACTGTTTCAATTCCATTTATCTATCACGATCACGTCATTCCGAAAGGAAATATAGGGAATCGGTAGAGCTTCTGTAATTTGTATGAGTAATTTTTGAAACGAGTGATAGAAAATTTACGTCATATTGGTGAAGTATGGGATAAGTTTATTGGATATATTCGATCGAGGAAAGAGGCAAAAGAAATTAACTATGACACCTCTAATTCTCGGTCCATGCAGTGGGATCTAAAATCTAGAAAAGTTTATCCATCTGTTAGAGCAGTATTGCATAGATCAAAAAGTGCTCGAAAATGCCATTCAAGCAGGAGAACTAATTATGAAGCATGGGACTAGTCGATCTAAAGGAAACTGCATGAGTAGCTAGATGACCTGCACCTGTACGTCTGACGCGTTTGAGTTCCCGCGTGGGTCGGTTACAGTTCACAGATTAACATATTATACTTCAGTTAGTGGGTGGGCCTTATCATATAATTTAATATGTGGGCATAATATGACGTCATTTTTGCATTGAAATCTCTGAATAAAGGGGAACAATATATGTCCTGCACAACTCCTACGCGTGCGGGGGATGGATAAATTCTCTGACGTCATCTTGATAAATCCTGGGAATAATTTCCATTTTGTTAGATAACAAAATCTGAATTACTATCTATAGATAACGATTTGATGAGGCCTAAAAGAAAAGAATTAAAAATGGAATGTTTATTCGTTGCTAGGATTTGTCGAGCATTTTGTTTCGATAGATCAGCGTGCGGCATCTGATAACTATACTGAACAGAAACTGCAATAAGGGGTTATAACAATAACGGGTAAATTACCATTATATGTTCAACAAGATTAATCGATGGAATCTTGAGCATGTCTCCTCTAACCACACCATATTACTACTAACTATAGGGATTTACCAACATTGAATGCATACAGTTAACTATAATAATTATAAGCTCTACATGTATGATCGCTAGATCATATAGGGGACTGATCCCAGATGTATAGCGCTTGAACTATTCATTCCGAATGAGAAAAAAAAGAGTTTGAGCGAGTCGTATAGAAATCTAAATTGTTTCCGTTGAGAAATCCATCCCAAATTATTTATATCGACCCTAGCAGTTATTATGAAATAAAGGCGGGTAACAAATGCTATTATATGATTACTAATCATTTACAAATCTTTGTTCTAATAGCTATCTGCCGCATAGGTATCAACTATCGACGGCAGTTATACCATACTTGCACGTGCAATTTGAGAAAACTTTTGCCAGATCGATATTGCCAAATGCCAGAAATTGATAGTGCCAAACGATTATTACAATAGAAGACTCAATAGATTTAGCGAGATCGCTGTGTTTCTGTGCACTCAAGTGATATACTAAGTTTCATATAATACTATGCAGTACTAAATATTTGGTGAGTACCTATAATCTAGGACACTGCAGAGAAGCCGCGGTCATAGCTCGATCTCCACGTGTTGGGATTGCGGATACAAAATCGTTATAAGTATGCACTATAGGATATCTCAAATTGTGGAAACCTATAACACATAAAAGAGACAACATATTAGAGACACGCTCATCTCGATAAACTACAAAGTCTAATTCGGCCGAAACAAGTAAACAACCAATCAGAACTCGTTATTTAGGTCACGTGACTGGTTATCAGCCAATCAGGGACCAGTATTTCCTAATTCGGCCGGCAGTGCAGTGCAGATCATATAGGGTAATTTGTGATAGATCAAATTGCAAGTCTATTTACTACAAATTTCAGTTAGACGGGATATGCGTGGCATATTATGATGCGGAGATTCGATATACATATATTGTTACCGGACCCCGATTTACCGGGATGCTCTCTATAGGGACAAGGTTTTGCCCGGTAAATCGAGGATCAACTGCAGTATATTAGTAACACCCTGTTAGCGGGCTTGATCCCTCTCTCCGATCGGGGAACAAAGAGAGACACCGTAATCCTAGCTGGTACCTAGTACTGTTATACCAATCTTAATATACGAGGGGTCTGTCTTAGCAGTCTTAATTGGCAGTACAGTCTGGGCACTGAGAGGTCTCTCTCTCTCTTTCCAGTCTTCGCATCCTGCCAGTGGTCTGTCTTAGCAGTCTGGGCATTGCGGAGAGGTCTCTCTCTTTCCGGTCTTAGCAGTCTAGTCAGTACAGTCTACATTCTCAGTTCAGTTGAACTGGTGAATCTTCTCTCGATCTATTATAACTCATCACATGTATCGATAAATTAAATGAGTCGGTAAAACATCCATCATTATTTTGCTAAGATCAATGATCTAGACGGCGCAATGGTGCATGCAAATAGACTACTGCAAATTATACTAGCACGCAATCTCTCTAAATCTCTCTTCTTTTGTGCACTAACTTGCAGAGGCGTCAAATTGAATCCTTTTAAAAATGTAACCACTACGGCTGCAGAGCGAGATATGCAAATGGTAAAATGAAATGAAGCTTTGGTGGAATGCACTGTTTCGTGAGCTTGAGTTGTCACTCATATAAAAGTATTTATATAGGGTAAACTGGGGTAAAATCGGCCCATTTTTAACGTTTTAGGTTCTAAAACACGCAATTTATACAGTAGAAAAAAAAATATATAGGCTATCTATTGAAAAGTTTTCCTTTCAGTCGAACTAAATTTTAAAATCTACAAGATTCATTAAATGGGTCAACTAATCAATTTAAAAATTTGGTGAGGCTTTTTTCGGAAAATTTGCACCGGGGCAAAGTGGACCAAGCCAATAGTATTGCTCGATTTTATCACGTGCCTGGTGTTGTTAGAGAAACGATCAAATCAGGGGCAACGTGGCCCATGTTCTGCACCGGAACAATGGAACATGGCCCTTGGGCCACTTTGCCCCTATTATATATAATTTGACCGACTGGACTACATTTTTCCTCTGGACCACTTTGTCCCAGTGCAGTATTCCAATGTCACGTGGTATTGCAGGCACCATTTCAATGGTCCTAGAGGTGGACCACTTTGCCCCAGAGTGGACCACTTTGCCCTAGAGACTACCTATAGCTGTTCACTAAAATGGATGTATGGTAATATCAATTAAAACTCTAGGGAATCATAAAAAATCTATAAAATGGCTGAAAGTTCGAAAATCAGGCTTCATAATTTAGCTAGTATAATAATTCTATATTTATTTTGAAGACTGGAGATATCAAAACAATTAATTACTCGACAAGGAAGCCTAGTGCACTGATGGAAAACGCTGCGAAATGGGCGAGTTGGCAGGAGGGATAACACTCTGCCACCGACTTGTTTCAATAGCTGGGAGTCCGCGGTAAAGCGCACCTAACTACTGTGCTTGTAGTAATGAAAAACCGTTTTTTATAGGCCGGGAGGGGAGGGGTGGGATCGGGGAGGGGTCAGGGGAAGGGGGGGGCGGGAAATTAGGTAATATTTGCTTTTGACATATTTCAATACCTTGAGGTACTATGGGATGGTACTGGCGCGATGATCTAATGTAATAAGACTAGGTTGACAATGGCACCCAAAGGACCAGACCATACCACACCTCCACGGCCGCCATGCCAGGGGGTTGGGACACAAATTAGTAACGGTAGATGAGTTTTCGATTGGGATGATGTAATCATTGGAATTTTAGGGGACAAGCATATACTAATCTACTGTCTCGCAATAGTTCATTTGTCACAATATCACGCAGAGATTTTTTGGATAAACTGCTTTTCAGTGAATCAGTTAATATATCTAGTCTGAGCTGTCAGTTGCAGTAGCCCAACTTGACCGAATAGTGCTACATTTATCTGATGATCGATCAAACCGAGGAAAGCTGAAAGTGCTAAATTTACCACCACGCATTTCTACTTTATTAATTAAGAATAGATACGAATTGTGAATCTATCAAAACAAGTAATTACAAGGAAGCAGCTTGTACTGGAGGAACACCTCAGTTCATGTCGTCGCTGCAAAATAGGCAGGAGCTGCATAACACCCTGCCACCGACTTGTTTCAATAGCTGGGAGGGGGTAAAGCGTGCCTAATAGACATTGTCTAAACATGTGTTTAATGCGGATATTTGTCGCCCTGAGTTCACGTGCACCGATGGTACAATAACTCATGTGATAGAGAGAGAGAGAGAGAGAAAGAGAGAGAGTGAGAGAGAGAGAGAGAGAGAGAGAGAGAGAGAGAGAGAGAGAGAAGAGAGAGAGAGGAGAGATATAGCGAGGCTCCTCATACTCTCGCTCTCTCTCTCTCTTCTCTCTCTCTCTCTCTCTCCTCTCTCTCTCCTACTCTCTCTCTCTCTCTCTCTCTCCTCCCTCTCTCTTCTCTCTCTCTCTCTCTCTCTCTCTCTCTCTCTCTTCTCTCTCCTCTCTCTCTCTCTCTCTCTCTCTCTCTCTCTCTCTCGCTCTCACTCTCTCCTCTCTCCTTTTTCCCCTACCCTGATAACCATATTGTCGCCACTCTGCCATGGCGCCATACAGGTACGAGACTCTCTCGCAGCGACGAGTCTGAACAAGACAATGTAACCTAGGTGTGTATTGTTTTATTTTCTTGAAACAGGGCTGGTCTGGAACTATCATGATAGTGAATTGTTTCCTTTCTTACGACCACATCTAATTCCGATTCGTTCATTGAATAAAGCCCAGAATTGTGTGACAGTACGGTCATAATAACTATATAGCAGTATTATTTCATGCGGCTATATATCGGATTCAGATCAAGGTCTGATCGATCCCCGGTTTGAGCAAAACAATTCAAGGGATATCATATCGATCCTTGCCAAGGCCAAGGTAGACTGCCATTCGCGCACGGGTTGAACAAAACAAATCGATGCGGGAAGATCATCGAGTTTCAATTAGTTCATTGTCATCATGAAATATAGTACCATTTGGGGCAAATAGCCCTCACTAACAATGATATGTTCAGCTCGAATGGTTGGCTCCGGTGCGAGTTTAACTCGGTTCTCGATATATTGCCCTCGTACCAAATACAAGAAATTGCTGCACGTTACAAGAATCGCCTAGGAAAACCTACACAAAAGAAATTAACAAACGTGTGATTTCTCTGGCCGGGGCCTAGTTTGACCCACTGTGACACTGTGACAGTAGTGTCATCTTTCTATTTGAGGGAGAGGCAAGAATAGAGAGAGAGCGAAAGAGCTCAGTATCACGGGGAGAGAGAGACGAGAGATGAGGCTGATATCTGATCTATACTCGAGCCATCGACGGCGATCGAGATACTCTCTTTCCTACTTCTCTATCTCTAATTGCTCCTCTCGCCTCTCTCTCC
This sequence comes from Hormiphora californensis, assembly GCA_020137815.1. Lineage (NCBI taxonomy): Eukaryota > Metazoa > Ctenophora > Tentaculata > Cydippida > Pleurobrachiidae > Hormiphora > Hormiphora californensis. Next base: position 3,658,904 of record CM035361.1, on the reverse strand, counting down.
TTAAGCACGCGTCTTCTCCGTCCTCTGTCCTCTCTCGTCGGTCTCCGTATCAATATGCCTCCTGTCTCTCTCCCTCTCTTCCGCTCGTCTCTATCTCTCTGCTCTCTCCAATCTCTACTTCTCTCTCTTCTCTCATCTCTCCTCTCTCTCTCTCTTCTCCTTGAATGGAAGGATTATAGAGGAGAAAAGAAGAGAGAGAGAAACGCCTTAGCCCCTCTCCATACCGAATTATTGACACTGTTGTCCCATTGAAGCCTATAGCAAGTAATACTGTTATAGAAGATAGAGTACTACTAAATATACTATATAGTAATTGGGATTTATTAATTCCCACCCACCATGATGCACCTCAACTAATGACCCGCCCACCACGTCGCGCACTAAAGACGGCTGCCCTTAATTACCTAGGACAGGCCCGAGGATCATTCCCCCCTCTAATAGTTGTCGGACCGAATTTCTACAACTATATATCTATTAAAATAATACACCATTGGGGAACTGCAGTTATAACTACTGTATATTGATTTAAAGACCCCCCTCCCCTCTGTCAAAACATAGTAAGAGATAGAAAAATAGCCTGGCTGCGCGTCGCGAAAGCGTGGCTTTTTGAGCGAAAAGCTTGGCGTCTGAGCCAGGCTAGTCTCCGTCGATAACCTGCACCCCATGAAAAGCTAGGCGAAGTGAGCGCACTTCGCCTTTGGGGTGGCTATCGACGGAGCTGAGAAGGCTGGCTCAGATGCCAAGCTTTTCGCTCAAAAAGCAACGCCAGGCTGCTTTTTTACTAGGGTATTGCCCCTGCCCCCCCCCCCCCACGCGAAGTCCCCTGAAGTCGTATAAAGGTCTTCTGCTCGCTAAAAAGACTCGAAATAACCCCAATTGAAAAACTGAACTGTGCTACTGCATCCCAGCCTAGCAGTAGGTAGACCCTGTTTCGTTAAAACACGACGGGAAAGAAAAAGCAAAGTTGAACATGTTTTGATCTTCCCGCATTTAATTAAAAGTATTCTTATGTGATGTACAGGAGGACGTTATATGGGTGTTTCCACAAGCTACACATGCAGATGTTATAATAGGTGTCTTTGATTATAAAGTTCGTTTAATCGTTTAATATTAATGGAGTCTGGCAAATCGCATAAAATTAATCCAATCTCAACCCTTTTCCCCTAATATCAACCAGGGTCCGGGATTCTTTTGCCTTTTTTGGCGCCGCACACACCAACGGCCGTTAGAATTTCCCTCCCCCATTCTAAAAGTAACGATCTCGTGCGCCAGTTTAACGGGTGTTAAAATTTTTGCGGCGTAATAATCAAAATATTAATTTTAATTTTAACGTTGGTGTGTGCTGACCCTTATAAAAGATCATATTCAGCCAGTGACTAATAGTCATTAGTTTTATTGAAATTAAAATTAAATATCTTTCTCAAGGCTGGTTTAATATACTTCTTTGTTTGTTTGTTTGTCACTGAACCATGGGATACGCTCAGCAAACCCCCATACCAACCCGGGTATGTGGTAACTATGGCGCTGCAGAGTCCCTTTCTCTCCCCTGAGAGAAAGAGACTCATGGTTTAAATTTCTGGAACATTTTAGAGGATCTTGGTCCGTTAGGTAACGTTTTGCCTTTGAGAGGGTCTTGGTTGGGTAGGTAACGTTTTGCCTTTGAGAGGGTCTTGGTCGGGTAGGTAACGTTTTGCCTTTGAGAGGATCTTGGTCCGTTAGGTAACGTTTTGCCTTTGAGAGGATCTTGGTCCGTTAGGTAACGTTTTGCCTTTGAAAGGGTCTTGGTCGGGTAGGTAACGTTTTGCCTTTGAGAGGATCTTGGTCGGGTAGGTAACGTTTTGCCTTTGAGAGGATCTTGGTCCGTTAGGTAACAAGAACTGGGTTAATATACTGTTGATTGTAGTACTTCGTTGTTTTATCTCTGTTGTTGGCGGATGATAAAACTAAGAGTTTTACACTCCCTATAGCTTAAAGTGTTAACCCGTGTTGAAGCAGCCTTCTCTTACTCTATAGTTTAACGCATGTCTCTTACTTTTATCGTATTGTTTGACAGCAGAGCATCAAGACAGAGACACCTCTCTCTCTCCCTCCCTTTAATCGGTCAGATCACGCAGAGCATAGCGCGTAGATTTAAAGTTTATTCTCCATCACATACAAGCTGCATCCCGAACTTATATTTCCACCACCTGATACAATCAAGGTAGAGACGTTAGAATGTAGAATCTTGTCGGCTACGAGTATTTTTACCCTCAAACGAAAAAAATTTAGAAACTCAAGGGCTTTTTTACAATGTGTTCCCCTTCTTTTTTTTACCTTTCTCAATTTCTTTGGAGCAGCTCCAAATAATAGTGCATTTATTATGACAGGGAATAATTTTATTTCTTCTAGCGTTCTTAGATCTACTGCATAGCCAATGTCAACTGTCAGGCCAATGCTCTGACCAGAGTTCTTGCGCGCTCCGTGTGCAGAAAAATAATAATAGGGTCAGGCCAATGCTCCATGGATCCATATACCCACTCAGCTTAGTATTCCCGGAATCAATAGTGAGGAAGAAGGATCTTTGACACTGATCCTTTCTCCTCATCCATTTCTTTGTTTTCTTCCCTATAGATCTGTCTTCTCCACTATTCGTTTGTTATTTAGTTTTGTCCAGATCATGAAGGCTCATGTAGGAGAAAACTATTTATTGCGCTCCCTACATTGTAGGGGAACACAATAAATCGTTTTCTTCTCCTTGACAGACAGACAGACAGACAGACAGACAGACAGACAGACAGACAGACAGACAGACAGACAGACAGACAGACAGACAGACAGACAGACAGACAGACAGACAGACAGACAGACAGACAGACAGACAGACAGACAGACAGACAGACAGACAGACAGACAGACAGACAGACAGACAGACAGACAGACAGACAGACAGACAGACAGACAGACAGACAGACAGACAGACAGACAGACAGACAGACAGACAGACAGACAGACAGACAGACAGACAGACAGACAGACAGACAGACAGACAGACAGACAGACAGACAGACAGACAGACAGACAGACAGACAGACAGACAGACAGACAGACAGACAGACAGACAGACAGACAGACAGACAGACAGACAGACAGACAGACAGACAGACAGACAGACAGACAGACAGACAGACAGACAGACAGACAGACAGACAGACAGACAGACAGACAGACAGACAGACAGACAGACAGACAGACAGACAGACAGACAGACAGACAGACAGACAGACAGACAGACAGACAGACAGACAGACAGACAGACAGACAGACAGACAGACAGACAGACAGACAGACAGACAGACAGACAGACAGACAGACAAACGTTATTTTATCTTTGTTATTTTTGTTGTTGGCGGATGATAAAACTAAGAGTTGTACACTCCCCAGCTCAAAGTGTTAACCCGTATTGAAGAGTTAAAGCAGCCTTCTCTTACTCTATAGTCTAACACATGTCTCTTACTTTTATCGTATTGTTTGACAGCAGAGCATCAAGACAGAGACACCTCTCTCTCTCCTTCCCTTTAATCGGTCAGATCACGCAGAGCATAGCGCGTAGATTTAAAGTTTATTCTCCATCACATACAAGCTGCATCCCGAACTTATATTTCCACCACCTGATACTGTAGCGGAGGTGTTACCGGTCTCGCTACCCATGACCTTGTTGTGAGTGAGGGAAATGGGGAAACGGTGATTTACAACTTTCGGTACGAGTACAAAGACAAAACACAAGTGGTTCCTAACACGAAACTAGAAGTTAAACTGTAAGGTAGTTTAAACTGTGCTTTGGCCTCAGAAAGTGTCTGACAAACAACATCGTGTCCCAGGGTGCTCGTCTCGTCCTTTTAACTGCGGATCCTCTGGACATCACGTGACTAGGGCGGGCCAATAGGATCCAGTCCTCCTTCATCCTTGTGGTAGAAGTTGCGATCAGCGTCAACAGGTGAAGTTCATTGTTCTGTCCCCTGATCCACGGAGGTGATAGATTTGCCGCTTATCATGTCGAGTTGTTATACCGGCACGTACTGGATTTCCTCTCTGTGAACTGGAACTCCTCCTCGGCAGCGGATTTGATTAACACTTTCCAATTGGTTTAGACTAGTAGGCCCGTTCGCCCTACGGGCGAATTTCGGGGAAATGGTAGCTGGATTAGGGAACGCTGACATCACCTGCACCATCCGTTCCTAGCCTATCTCTCACTTTCTCCCTACCCATGTTGTTGTACGCTCTTGGCTTCCTGACAATGTCAAGGTGCGAATTTAAAAAATCAATGTCAGGGAGCCGGGAGGTTCAGTGCTGTTACAGAAACTCATCACGTGAAAACTTGGCCGCTATGTAGCCAATTCAGAGATTTCTATATTCGATTGGAGTAATCACCCTTGGGCGACGTTGGGTAAAGCTATCAGTAGTCGTTGATTGGCTCGCTTGAACATGTTGGCGTAATCTGTCATATTCTCTGGCCTGCTCTCTGACAGCAGCAGATCTTCCGGACCCAGATGACCGTTGCCGAATAGCGCTTGGGGTTGAAGAGTTAGACATCAGGACAAAAGTAAAAGAATGCACGTGCAGAATTGAATTTCCCTTAGTACCCAAAACTGCAACTGGGAGTGAGGTTTCTAAGTTGCTCTAATAATTGCACGTGCAGGTGTAGTTGCTAGGTGATGTAGCACTGACAATTTGAATAGTAAGTAGTATGATTGAGAGACTGGAACTTCTTCTTTCTTCTACAATGTGACTGGTGTGTGGCCAGCTGCTTCAGCCCAAAGAGAATTGGGGAGCTAACGTCATACCAGGTCACAGACTGCAATACTGCAGGGAGGTGTCTAATGCATGAGACTCCCGTTCCCAGTCCTGGGTGCTTTGACTGGTATTTTGCCAAGCTGCTTCGGCCCAAAGAGACTTGGGGAGCTGGTGCCATACCGGGTCAGAGACTGGAACTGCTGCAGTATAATTGGGAAGATCATATGGTTTATTATGATCAACAAGTCACGTGGTATTTAGATGACTCGGGATTTACAGTGGGACAATTCATTGGCCCCACATCCGCCCCTCTGTGTATGGTAGCGTTTGTAAATCAATAAGGTTTGTTCATGCTTTATCAGAGCAGTATCTTTTTAATCACCGGGGTGTGGGTTGTTTATTCCCTCATCCACCCCTCCTCCGAGCAAAATAGAGCAGTGTCATTGCTAGTGTCAGCGAAGCAGTTTCTCATATCATTGATCTCGTCTCGAGAATTTTAAATAAATGTCAAACCATCCATGTTAAATGACGGCTAGGACCTGGGTCGGTGGTTTTTATCGACCGGAGAGAAAACAAGGAACATGTACTAGATTGGACTGTTTAGCCAAGTGATTCTTCAGCCATCATGTTCTATCGCCTCTCACAACGTTTTCTTTTGTTCAAACGCGGGAGGAAGGTCAAACAAAGCAAGTTTTGTTGGCCTGAAATTAATCACAGGGCTGGTATTTCCCTTTTCAGTGTGGTTCTCACTGATTAGATCGTGGCTCGACCATTTGTATTCTTTGGGAGCTCGTAACATTCGATGAAGTGTATTCTGTCAGAGTACTTTCAAGTTCAATCTCAACCACTCGACCACTTGTTTACCGTGGGAGTGCAAACAACCACTCGACCACATACCATGGGAGTGCAAACAACCACTCGACCACTTGTTTACCGTGGGAGTGCAATCAACGACTCGACCACTTGTTTACAGTGGGAGTGTAAACAACCACTCGACCACTTGTTTACAGTGGGAGTGCAAACAACCACTCGACCACTTGTTTCCAGTGGGAGTGTAAACAACCACTCGACCACTTGTCTCCAGTGGGAGTGCAAACACCCACTCGACCACTTGTCTCCAGTGGGAGTGCAATCAGTAGTGTGAGTGCCACTTTAGTCAAGTAAACTTGAGCATGGGTATCTTTCGTCAGTAGACGATGAGAGAGGTAAACTTGGGGGTAATGGTGGAAGGCACTAAACACACATACTCATCAAATTACTCAAGGGGCATCACCTAAGGAGTGATGAGTCCCAGTGATCCTCCCCGAGCAAACATGCGGTTCAATCCCTGCACCATCCCTCCTGTGCCTGTTGGACCAACAACGATTCCATTACAATTCGTTCCACTATCCACAAGGCTAACATGCTGTTGTCCAACCAGGCCATGACCATAAGCGACTCCTGCTGAGTCCAGTGGTTATCCACTCCGGTGGGAAATCGCCTCCACCCAGGTAGTTCAGCTTCGTGCTGTCTCCTTCATCCCTCTCGTACGTCTATCTTTTCCTCTATCATCATACCAGCTCCGGCTGTCTTGCACGTCTTCTTGTTCCTCTATGTCTCCTAGTTTTTCTCTATTTCGTCTGCCGCAATCATGAACAGTTCGTCACCAGGTGTCATACTGCAACTGGTTGTGTAATCATCCTATTCCAGTTCTGCTTCCGCTTCAGGGCTTCCAGGATAGGATCCTCTTCTTTGAAGGTGAACATACCGTCACCTCAGAGCTAGCTATTTGGGTGGTTAGCGGTGGGGGGGGGGGTTGGAAAGACTTAGGGGTCTTCCTAAGTGCTTCAAAAGTGTGTGCCATCTAGATAAGACTGTTCCGGCTGGTATTTAAAAACGGAACCCGCCATCCGTATATCTGTACCTACTAGGTACTGCCTAGGTGTATATTGAACTAGGTGCACAGAGTGTTCAAGTTTCTTTAATCTCTCAATAACAACGTTTATTTTGCACCTCTCCCTGTATTTGCAGAGCGCTTCTCTAGTTAAAAGAGTTGAATTCGTCTGCAACATGTGTGTTATGTTGAGACTGTGCAACAGTGTGGTTACGCGGGAAATTGTTTTCTCGTCCTCCCACTGGGGTACAACATCTAACACACAACAAAGGGTTATCAGGGTATGGGTTAAAACCCAAAGGTCTCGGAGTAGGTTGTGCGAACCTTTTATTCTCTCCCTGTGTGTGGGAGTTGGAACTACTGCGGCTGCCTTCAAGGTATCTCTGAAGTGCTCTACAGTCTCTCTTGAAATGGCCAAGATTGCCACAAAACCAACACTCCATGTTATTTTGGGTGTTTCGATACCCATCTTGTCTATACGTGCCGTGTGTCTGGCCGGGGTGTCTCGAGGTGCTGTTTTCTCCTTCTCGAGTCCAATCAGTGCGTAGGACTGAGACATCAACATTATCCTCACGTACCCGTATGGTTTTCCGGGCTTGGTGAGATATGTCTAGAGTGATTGCTTGTTTGAGCAGCTCATCAAAGGTTTTGACGGCCATGGTGCTAATCAGCTGAACTCCGATGTCATCGTTTGTGATGCCTGCCGCTAAAGTGTCTTTCAATGCTGCTTCTCGGTTAGATACTGTGTTTGCATCTATCCCAGGGAACCCAATGTTTCCAAGGTCTCTCAACCTTTCTCCAAATTCATGGACTGTTTCACCGGTCTTTTGTTTAACAAACCGTAAATTGAACCTCGCAGATAGCGTGTTGTATTTAGAGCTATCTTCCAATAGTTCACAGACACTTAGTTTATAGGCGTCCCAGGAAGATTTGTCTAGACTTCCTACAGCGTGTGTCAGTCGCTCGACAGATTTTGGGTCGAGGAAGGAAATGAATCCTTTGATGGCAGTGGTTTCGGTCATGCCCATGGCATCTGCATATGCCTCGTATACGAAGATGAATTGCCGTATCGTCATCGTAGAGGGTGTAAACGTGGCTGGTTTCTTGAGCCCCGCTGTGATTAGTCGTACTTCTTTTTCCGACCTAACATCTTTCACAGCCAATGCTCTCTGCATTTTGAGGAGAGCTTTGACAGCCAGTTTGTTTTCAGCTGGCAGTGTCTCGAGATTCTCTTGTTTCAGGAGATCGTCGAACTCTTGGTCTAGTTGAGCTTCTTCCGCACCATGTGTAGTGGGTTGGAAGGCCCCAGGTTTGTATCCTGGTCACAGCACCATTTGTAGCGGAGGTGTTACCGGTCTCGCTACCCATGACCTTGTTGTGAGTGAGGGAAATGGGGAAACGGTGATTTACAACTTTCGGTACGAGTACAAAGACAAAACACAAGTGGTTCCTAACACGAAACTAGAAGTTAAACTGTAAGGTAGTTTAAACTGTGCTTTGGCCTCAGAAAGTGTCTGACAAACAACATCGTGTCCCAGGGTGCTCGTCTCGTCCTTTTAACTGCGGATCCTCTGGACATCACGTGACTAGGGCGGGCCAATAGGATCCAGTCCTCCTTCATCCTTGTGGTAGAAGTTGCGATCAGCGTCAACAGGTGAAGTTCATTGTTCTGTCCCCTGATCCACGGAGGTGATAGATTTGCCGCTAATTATCATGTCGAGTTGTTATACCGGCACGTACTGGATTTCCTCTCTGTGAACTGGAACTCCTCCTCGGCAGCGGATTTGATTAACACTTTCCAATTGGTTTAGATTGAGAGACTGGAACTTCTTCTTTCTTAACTACAATGTGACTGGTGTGTGGCCAGCTGCTTCAGCCCAAAGAGAATTGGGGAGCTAACGTCATACCAGGTCACAGACTGCAATACTGCAGGGAGGTGTCTAATGCATGAGACTCCCGTTCCCAGTCCTGGGTGCTTTGACTGGTATTTTGCCAAGCTGCTTCGGCCCAAAGAGACTTGGGGAGCTGGTGCCATACCGGGTCAGAGACTGGAACTGCTGCAGTATAATTGGGAAGATCATATGGTTTATTATGATCAACAAGTCACGTGGTATTTAGATGACTCGGGATTTACAGTGGGACAATTCATTGGCCCCACAATACAATCAAGGTAGAGACGTTAGAATGTAGAATCTTGTCGGCTACGAGTATTTTTACCCTCAAACGAAAAAAATTTAGAAACTCAAGGGCTTTTTTACAATGTGTTCCCCTTCTTTTTTTACCTTTCTCAATTTCTTTGGAGCAGCTCCAAATAATAGTGCATTTATTATGACAGGGAATAATTTTATTTCTTCTAGCGTTCTTAGATCTACTGCATAGCTAATGTCCACTGTCAGGCCAATGCTCTGACCAGAGTTCTTGCGCGCTCCGTGTGCAGAAAAATGAGAATTATAGGGTCAGGCCAATGCTCCATTATAGATCCATATACCCACTCAGCTTATTATTCCCGGGATCAATCATACTATTATTAGGGTCAGGCCAATGCTCTGACAGAAAGTCCATACTATTATAGGGTCAGGCCAATGCTCTGACAGAACGCTCCATATAGGTCCACTCAGCTTAGTATTCCCGGAATCAATAGTGAGGAAGAAGGATCTTTGACACTGATCCTTTCTCCTCATCCATTTCTTTGTTTTCTTCCCTATTATAGATCTGTCTTCTCCACTATTCGTTTGTTTTTTAGTTTTGTCCAGATCTTTGTTATTTTTGTTGTTGGCGGATGATAAAACTAAGAGTTGTACACTCCCCAGCTCAAAGTGTTAACCCGTATTGAAGAGTTAAAGCAGCCTCCTCTTACTATATATAAGTCTAATACATGTCTCTCACTTTTATCGTATTGTTTGACAGCAGAGCATCAAGACAGAGACACCTCTCTCTCTCCCTCCCTTTAATCGGTCAGATCACGCAGAGCATAGCGCGTAGATTTAAAGTTTATTCTCCATCACATACACGGCAGAGCATCAGGGCAGATCACTAGGGCAGAGACCTCTCTCTCTCTCTCTCTCTCTCTCTCTCTCTCTCTCTCTCTCTCTCTCTCTCTCTCTCTCTCTCTCTCTCTCTCTCTCTCTCTCTCTCTCTCTCTCTCTCTCTCTCTCTCTCTCTCTCTCTCTCTCTCTCTCTCTTTCTCTCTCTCTCTCTCTCTCTATCTATCCTCCCTTTAATCGATCAGATCACGCAAAGCATGGCGCGTGTAGATTTAAGTTTATTCTCCCTCTTTATAGACGTATACGTCTTATAACCCAAACGACAAGCTGTCCCGAACTCTGAACTTATATTTCTGCCACCCATGATGTCCTGATATATTGTCAAGATAGAGATTAGATTGTAGATCCTTGTCAATTAATTTACCCTGCCATGAAAATCGTAGAGAAACTCAAATTAAGGCTATTTATTACACATAACTGAGGACGCAATCACACCAGAATCTTCGAAACAATTGCTTCGAAGATCCAGACTGAATCACACTGAAAATTTTGGTTGGTTCTTCAAATTAGCAGGCGTTCAGTTGTGAACGCCTGATGTGCGCGGTGCATTGGCACGTGCGACGTGGGCGCTGGCAAGATGTTAGGGTCACTACAAACCAAAGTTAAAATTAAAATTAAAATTTTGATTTTAAACCTGCACACACCAGCGGCCGTTAAAATTTCTCTCCCCATTCTAAAAGTAACAATCTTACGCACGATTTTGACGGTCGCGTTGGATGATAAAATTTTAACACGCCGTAAAAACTAAAAATCGCGCGCGAGATTGTTAATTTTAGTAATGGGGGAGAGAAATTTTAACGGCCGCTGGTGTGTGCGGGTTTAAAATCAAAATTTTAATTTTAATTTTAACTTTGGTGTGTGGTGACCCTTACATGTTGCAACATGTAAAGTCAAGGTAGTGGAGATGAGGTAGAGAAGTGACGACACACGGATTTTAGGAAAGTACTTTCGTAGATAAAGTCTACATCATCAGTCCTATAAAAATATGTAATGTTAGAGCACACACTCTCAGGAGATAAAAATATAAATATAAATCGAGGAAAAAATCGAACGGAGCTATCCAAAACAACAAAGGAGAACCACTAACTAACTAAAAAACTAAGCACGCTCGCGAAATCAGGGATTCTGAATGAGATGTCAATGTATGCAGAGGGCGCCGCGCACAGCTAAACACAGAAACACGGCGCCAAGGGCCACACAGGTGCGACACCGCGCGTTACAACTCGCACACACTGTCACCTCAAACCAGACATCCCTGTGTCTAAACAATAAGAAACACTATCTCACGACTAAAATTCTGTTGAGTCCGAATAATTTTGTCCGATAATTGTCTATTAATTTACTTTCAGCCCTATCCAATCCCACTGCCGATACCTGCTTAACTAAGCCTAATTTAAAAATATTAAGGTCCATAGCGTCTCTGTGTTTCTCCCAACAATGTTGTGCCAATGCACTGCCCTGATGTTCGAGTTCCGAGAATTTAGCACGGTGACCGTTGATTCTCTTATGAAAAGGTTGCATTGTCTGCCCCACATAGGTATCCTCTTTCCGGTTGCCCTGCGCCTTGGATCCATCGCATCCTATTCTCGCTCCGCGAATAATAGGATCCCGGTCCGTTGAGAGCAAGAACTCACGTGCGCGCGAAATAAAGCACGTTTTCAACAAATCGCGCGTGATAGACCGTTTTTGGAGACCTTTTTAGCTGACCTAGCACTACTCAAAGGTCAATTATGGCCTCATTTCGCATCGTGATGAATCGGCGGGTATTTTCCCATACTCACAAGGCCATGACGATTCCCCCAGTACCCGCAGATTGTCCCAGGACCGAGTAGGAGCTTGCAGCCAGGTCTTTAAAGAATTGCTCATGTTTAGTGTCAATTTTGACCCACTATTCCTCAAATGCTGATACTCGCGGGTATTTTCCGTAAAACTAGAGACAATTATCTGCCAGGAGCAACAAACGAGATGCAAATCGGTTCAGTAGTTCCTTGCAGCCAGGTTTTTGAAAAAGTTTGCTCTAAAATCAATAACGCGCCGGAGGCCTAGATGTGAGATCGATCTCGGTCGCTGCGCGACCTCGATCTCACTCAGGCATCAATGTGGCCAACCCTGCGCCCTAGTACAGATTGAGCATTGTGCAACATATATTACATTTTTGCTCTTGCAGTTTAGGTGGGGGTTCAATTTTAGGCGTTTTCCATTCACCGAGAGACACGGAGATGGTGACATTAGAGGGCAAGTTTTGCAGCCTCTTCCCCCACATTTCTGGTTGAATTCCCCCTCCTCCTCCTGAGTTTCCACCTCCATGTTGGACTCACTGAGTTTTCTATTTCTCACTACTGTATTGCCGATTGATTTTAGCTTTCGTAGTGCTAGAACCACCTTCACGTCACCCGCTACCGCCCGAATGTCTTCCTCCAAGTTCCTCAAGAAGGTTCGGAGATCATCCACCCCTTCAAAGTAGTTGGTGGCGAATATCAGTTGGGTAGTGGGGTTCTGTTGTGTTGGGGGTAACTCCTGTTCCAACTGTAGTCTCTCCAGGGGCTTCGGCTGTAGGTTATCAAGGTCCCTTTCCAGATGTCCGCTCTTGAGTAAGTCCACCCTGAGTTCTTCTAGATCCTGCACTCGCGTACTCTCTCTAGAGTTCCTCTTAATTACCCTGAGCATTTGACTGAAGATGACGGATTTAAACACGTGTCTTGGGTGGAACGATTCCGTCCGTAGGTACATCCTTGCGTCTGTCGGTTTCCTATACAACTTGTGTTCCAAGTTCCCTTCTTCTAGAGATACTGTTACATCTAGGAAGTTAACCGAGTCCCCAAACTGTTGGTCCCCAAAATTTATCCCATAACTTTTAGTGGCCCTATTCAACCTGGCTATAAAGGTGGTCAGCTGCCTCTCGGTTCCCCTCCAAATCCCAAACACGTCGTCGATGAACCTCCTCCAAATGTAGGCCTCCGGGGGTATCAGGTTCTGGCACTCGACAAACAATAACCAATGGAGGAAAATGTCTGCCAGTTGTCGACTGATACAGTTACCCGTAGGAATACCCTCTACTGAAGTATATACTGTGTCACCGAATGTAATGAATGACTCCTCCAGTATAACTTCTACAAAACGCCTCACTGCTAGACCTATGACACTACCTCGCCTGTGGGTCATGAGAGCATGGTCCAATGCTTGTAGTGCCAACTCTTTACGGATGCTGGGATACAGGGCCTCCACATCCAAGGTGAACAAACTCCGTGTACCAGTTTGGATCCCAATGCCCTGGAGCTGGACAAGGAGGTCATCCGTGTCTAGTATGTATTCCTCTCCCACATACTCCTGGCTAAGTTCTGTAAGGAAAGGAGACACCCACTTCTCCAGGCGGTAAAGAGGCCCGTTTCTCGTTGCATGTACCTAGCACTACGAAAGCTAAAATCAATCGGCAATACAGTAGTGAGAAATAGAAAACTCAGTGAGTCCAACATGGAGGTGGAAACTCAGGAGGAGGAGGGGGAATTCAACCAGAAATGTGGGGGAAGAGGCTGCAAAACTTGCCCTCTAATGTCACCATCTCCGTGTCTCTCGGTGAATGGAAAACGCCTAAAATTGAACCCCCACCTAAACTGCAAGAGCAAAAATGTAATATATGTTGCACAATGCTCAATCTGTACTAGGGCGCAGGGCAACCGGAAAGAGGATACCTATGTGGGGCAGACAATGCAACCTTTTCATAAGAGAATCAACGGTCACCGTGCTAAATTCTCGGAACTCGAACATCAGGGCAGTGCATTGGCACAACATTGTTGGGAGAAACACAGAGACGCTATGGACCTTAATATTTTTAAATTAGGCTTAGTTAAGCAGGTATCGGCAGTGGGATTGGATAGGGCTGAAAGTAAATTAATAGACAATTATCGGACAAAATTATTCGGACTCAACAGAATTTTAGTCGTGAGATAGTGTTTCTTATTGTTTAGACACAGGGATGTCTGGTTTGAGGTGACAGTGTGTGCGAGTTGTAACGCGCGGTGTCGCACCTGTGTGGCCCTTGGCGCCGTGTTTCTGTGTTTAGCTGTGCGCGGCGCCCTCTGCATACATTGACATCTCATTCAGAATCCCTGATTTCGCGAGCGTGCTTAGTTTTTTAGTTAGTTAGTGGTTCTCCTTTGTTGTTTTGGATAGCTCCGTTCGATTTTTTCCTCGATTTATATTTATATTTTTATCTCCTGAGAGTGTGTGCTCTAACATTACATATTTTTATAGGACTGATGATGTAGACTTTATCTACGAAAGTACTTTCCTAAAATCCGTGTGTCGTCACTTCTCTACCTCATCTCCACTACCTTGTTTCTACCGAACCCCGGGGTAATGGGCGACCGGATCTAAATTATGATGGCACACCGACTAGGAGGGAAGCCCCTGCACCCAACCCTTGTCAACATGTAAAGTCCTGTCAGCACCCATGTAGCACGTACCAATGCGCCGCGCACAACTGAACGCCTGCTAATTTGAAGAATCAACCAAACTTTTTTGTGTGTTTCAGCTTGGATCTTCGAAGCAATTGTTTCGAAGATCCTGGTGTGATCGCGCCCTAATTATTGCTGTCTTATTGCAAATTTATAATATTGGTAGTTTTAACCTATTTTCACCTCATAGATATAATTTGGTGAAAAAAGAAAGTTATTACAGGCGGTATACCGACACTCACAGAACTGTAAATGCAACTTATCGACATCGCATAGTTGTATAATACATATATGTATTTCTAAGCACTTAATAGTTTTAAAAAGTAAACACCATCATTTATTTAGTGATATGTGTGTTAACATGATACGTGTCCTTCTCCTTACAGCTGCATTGTGTGGAACAGTTGTTCTCACAGGTTGGTCACATAATTTTATCGGAACAAGATTTTTAATATCTTCTCTGACTGCTAATCTCACTTCCTCTCTTACACAAATCGATTGATGCTTTGTGGTTAATTAAATATGCGATAAATTTTCTTAGTGGTTAGTACATATTGTTTTCAGACTGGACAGCTGTTACTGAGTGGAATGTGAATATACCATGGGACCTGGAGGCAACACCTCTCCAGATAAAGACGGATTCTACTCTGGGCAGTGATGAGGTGATCTATGTGTCCACGAACGACAAGGACAGCAGCTATATCGGTAATGTGGGTGTCATTTTCTCCTCCCCAATACGGTATGTGGTAGGCCACTGCATCACCAGCTGGACAAACCTGCCAGTACAACCCCCGGTTGAGGTTGATAAGATCTGGACGATCACCAAAACAGAGTCTGCCCTCATAATCACATGTAATGGTGTTGAGGTGCTGAAGTACCTGTTCGCAGATAGTTCAAATAGCAACTGTGTTCCAAGATGGGGCGCTGATGTGGATGAGATCGTGTTTAAATATAGTCATATAGCACCTGACTTCTACAGAGCAGGTAAAGGCCACCAGCTGAGATCTCAGGTTTCAGTGGAAAATAGCCGACTGGCACGACTGTCATGTCTCCCCCCAAAGATTAACTTTGAAGTCGTAATTTTTCGTTATTTTTCTCTGAACACCACAATTATAAAGTCCCATATAATTCATTAGTCCACATTGGGGGAAAACAGTCGTGCCTTTTTTACGGCTGTTTACAACTGAAATCTGAGATTTCAGAGTTCAGTGACGGCTATTCCCTGAAATCGCAAACATCGCGTGCTCTGAGAAATCAGACACACTGAAGTCAAATCTTAACCTCGCGACACACACTGAAGTTCGAAGTTCGAAGTTTTGCGAAAACCCATTTTCGGCTGAGAAACCATTTGTAAGAGGCTAACTCATTTACTGGTACATCTTTCGATGTGTCCTTTATTCATACCGAGTCAATTTCACCGTTTTTAAAATTTTTGGCTAATTCGGTCACAGTTGTCCCAATTCACCAAAATTTTTAAAAACGGTGAAATCGACTCGGTATGGATAAAGGAGACCTCGAGAGATGTACCGGTAATTAAGTTAGCATCTTACAAATGGTTTCTCAGGGGGGCGGGGGCCCGACACCCTTTTTTTGCCCATTGCCCATAATCCCAGCGAATTTGGTTTTGCCCATATGGGCAAAAATGGGCAAAATGGTCTTTGGTGTCACATTAGAAGTCTAAAAATTGTTTAGTGGTCAAATCGTAAATTTATGATTTTTTAAAATTTTTTAAAGGTTTTAGGCTTTTATGGGTTTATTTTATTCTAGGACGTTTCTGAAACCCATGAAAGCCAAAAAACCTAAAAACCTAAAAATCCTAAACTTAGGATTTGAGCACTAAAATTTTATTGACTTCTAATATGACACCAAATACCATTCTGACCGAGTTATATCAAAATCAGGGCTGTTCACTTTCACTTTGAATAAGTTAAATCAAGTTATAGAGCTGAAAAAACGACATATAAGTATAACACTGAAAATTTCATTTTGCCCATGTTTGCCCACGTTTGCCCACGTTTGCCCAAAGTCCCACGATTTTTTATGGGCAAAAAAAAGGTGACGGCCCCCCCCCCTTTCTCAGTCGAAAATGGGGTTTCGCGAAACTTCGAACTTCTGTGTGTGTCGCGAGGTTGAGATTTGAACGAGCGCGCTCAACTTCAGTGTGTCTCCCCCTATTACTAAATCTCCATTCAGAACCTCAGTGTCCTGCCTTTACTGTTGAGGGATCAACACAAGGGAACTGGACTGCATCACCAACAGGGACAACTGCCACCATCGAATGTGCTGCCTACCATAGACTTGTGGGAAGTGCAACTCTGACTTGCAACGATGATGTATCTTGGTCAAGTGATGTACCACAGTGTGATAAAATTGGTAAGTGAAATTGCACTTCACAATCATACAGTTTTCCCCATCAACACGTCGTTTGAAATGATGGGATTGCAACAACAAGCACGAGACTGGATGAGGATTCTTCTGTTTTTAATTAGCTCGGATCGTTGCAATAGAGAGGCGCGGTAGGTAATTCAGAGTATAGTATGGGTTAAAACAGCTAAAATATAATTGAATATAATATCGACCATGCACCCAGCCTTTCCCATATTAAATTAGAAACTAAATCTTTTTTTAAAATTATTCAAGAATAAGCAAATCCAAAAATTTTAAATGAAAAACTTTTTTCTGAAATATAAAAATAATTAAAAAAGTATAATTGTAAATTTTAAATTTTAAATAATTCAAGAATAATCAACTCCGAAAATTTATTAAAATGAATTTCGTCTAATAAGAAACCCTAAAATTAGGGGTTGTTATTTTCTTGAGGTGTTACATTTTTTTAAGATGAGCAAATATAATTTGATAGTCTTAATAACTCAGATATAAGTTACAAATTTATGTTGGCCTATATAATCAATAAACCCCCTCCCTATATAATGGTCAGGTTTTATACCACTGCACCTGCTTTGTACTAGGTCGCAGGCAGTTTATTTTAGTGAATCACCCTAGCTGCAAATAACCCGCTACATACAAACCCGGGTTTATTGGTTACTACAGTCGGACCCCGATTTAGGGGCCCCCGATTTAGTGGACACCCCGATTTAGTGGACAAGAGCCTTTCCCCGATCAGGGTGTCCCTAAATCGGGGTCCGACTGTAATAACCAATGAAACTGTGTTTACATGTTGCGGGTCACCCAGCTATATATGGCCCTTCTTTTTCCCAATAATATTAATACATATCGTATCACTGTATGACTAAATCCAACATCATCTCTAAGCACGGCTGTAATGCCATAATACATACTAAGCAGGAACCGACCGAAACAAGTAAACAACCAATCATAGTTCGTTATTTAGGTCACGTGATGGGTTATTAGCCAATCAGGGACCAGTATTTCCTGATTCGGTCGGTTCCTGATACTAAGATATTGCTGGAAATAGTAAAACAATAAGCTACGCTTCTCGCTACAATCTGATTGGTGTAAGCCCACACAAACACTAACTCTGTTTTCTACTTTTCAGATATCGAATCCTAAGAGAATCCTAGAGAGTGGACTTGGTGATGGAAGAAGGTGAAACATGTCAAAACAGAAACGGTGAGCTACCCACCGCCACACTATATTTTGCATGAACCGACCGAATCAGGAAATACTGGTCCCTGATTGGCTGATAACCAGTCACGTGACCTAAATAACGAGTTCTGATTGGTTGTTTACTTGTTTCGGTCGGTTCCTGGTCACTACTCAATATCTTTATTACTGAACTTTTATTTTCATTACAGGGTATTGCAGTACGAAGGTTCTCATTATATATCTACTGGAGAGTAATCTTATTGGACATTGCAGCTGATCTTGAAGAAGTAATTATAATCTGCATTTTAAAAGACGAATATGAATCAAGGGAGTGTGAGAGGATTGGAGGAGGGAGATGTATTATAAGTATCTATTGGGTGGAAGCTTCCAGACCAATATGAAATACAGTGTGAAGTTGTCAAAACAATGAGTGAAGTGTGAAGTTATTAGGAACCGGCGATTCTTCTCGATTTCTTCAAAATCGAGATTTCGATCCTTAGTTATTACCTAGAGATCGAATCGAGATCGAACAATTGTTATGTAAAATTATGCTAGGATACTGCATATTATGTATGAACAATATTTCAATCCTATAGATTAATTAACTGATTGACAGCTAGGAATTGAATCTTGGACAATGAACGTACTATATATAGCTTCAGCAGCTCTTACTCACCTGAAAAAAAAAGTGATAGTGTTATCTTGAATAAGTGCAAAGCACATCTAGTTTCGATTGATTTGAATCAAAATAAGTAGTGATCTGGACGTACAGCTAGGGACTTAATCAGACGCACATGCCGCCAGCGTCCAACTCATGACTTTGTTGTTATTGGGGACATAGCAGTAACGCGCGGAGCTCTAGATATTAGTTCTATGGCGCAACTCATATGTTTCCAATAGCGACGCGCGCACTGAAACCGATCGTCCGTCGATCGTCCGTCGATCGATTTTGTCTGGTCGATCGGTCGCCCAGATTGGCCCAGCGACCGACTAAAACGATCGATATCGATCGTTAAACATTCGTTTGACGATGTCCACGTTAGTCTAACTTCTGGTAGGGTAGCTATATTTTGCCATGCTACGCAGTCTGTCTATCGGCACTTAAGCGCCTCGGACAGCCATGCGTCTAGGGACGATTTGGAACGCGCAATACCTCAGTCGCGCTGTTTCCCACGCTCTGTTTCTAGCGCCGCGCAGCTGCGCGCGACCGTTTTTGTCCGTTTTCACCAAATTTTGAAAAAAAAACTTTTTCGGGAGCCGATTTTCAAAATTTTCTTTTTGAAAATCTGAAATCTGAAAGTAAAACAGTTAATCTTCGTTCTGTGATCGTTGGGCGTGGGGCGACTCTAGACAAACTTTTAAATCCACAACAACAATATCAAGGTAAATTTTAGGTTATGCACAAATCGAGTTGTGTGTGTTATAGTAGCTCGTTCGTGGTACAACATTGGCTCGTTGCTTGACATGTTCCTTGTCTGTCAGCTCTCACACTAGGCCGAAGGCCCGGTGTGAGCATACGCGAGTAAGGGGGCCGAATGGACTTTTTCGGAAGCCGATATTCAAAATTTTCTTTTTGAAAATCTGAAATCTGAAAGCAAAACTGTTAATCTTCGTTCTGTGATCGTTGAGCGTGACTCGTGAGGCCACTCTAGACAAACTTTTAAACCCACAACAAAAATATCAAGGCAAGTCGCAGGTTATGCACAAATCGAGTTGTGTGTGTTATAGTAGCTCGTGCGTGGTATAACAGTGGCTCGTTGATTGACTTCCTCGCAAGTAAAGGACAGACTGCGTAGCATGGCAACTCGTTGACATATCATGGAATACGCATTCACAAATTTTATGCTTTCGTTTGGCGATATATCAAACAATCAAAAGCTTGAGCATCTCACAAGCTCACACCTTGACATGTTCCCAGTCTTTCAGCTTGACCCGACAAATGGACAAACTGCGTAGCCTTCGGCCCGCTGTGTGAGTTGATAGACTCGGAACATGTCAACGAAGGCAACAATTTAATTGTATTTACTAAGAAGCCACTCTCCCGTCCAGACTAGGTGAACCCCGTGACCTGTGTGCCCTGCTGAAGTGATGAACTCCGTGACCCGTGTAACCTTCTGAAGTGATGAAATCCGTGACCTATGTACCCTGCAATCACACTAATGATTTAGTGCCTCAAATCTGTATAATTATTATATATTTGAGGGACCACCCAAGACAGAGTTAACGTTTTGAATGTGTTTTCTATGCAAGTTGTTAGACCTGAGTTATGTAGCAAAACTCGAGTAGTAGAATAGCTAAGCTTAACTCCGAACTGTTGTTATTTATAGTGTATAGGGTCATGGTCCATGACTCATGGACCAGGTTGTATTTCTTTTATCTGCTGTGTAAACCGTCAATAATAAAAAATAAAATTGTAGTTCTATAATATGTACGAATTCATATACAGTCGGACCCCGATTTACCAGAACCCTGATTTACCGGGAGGATAAACTTCCCCCGATATGGGAAAATAACGGTATTTGACCCCGATATACCGGGCACCCCGATTTACCGGGCAAAACCCTTCCCCCGAGGATCCCGGTCCAACTGTATGTGCTTGTATTTTAATTTTTTTATCGAGTGATATTGACTTTTGTTGCAATGATATTATAAATCGTCAGGAACTTGTGGGGTGTGCCAGGAGTGGTGAATTATGCAGCCATTCTGTATGTGTTCCTCTGAATAAATGATCCCGTTGATCTAAACTTCTCCGTGTCCCAACACATACCCCATGGTACACCCCACAAATTCGGGTTCCTCTAAACTAATGAATTATACACCCCACTTGAAAAATATGACTACTGAAAGCATAAAATTAAATCCAAATCAACTTTTAACCACCACGAATGACGAATAAGCGACTTCTCCTTGCAGATCTGATCCATTCAGCTGATTTGCACGAATTGGACACTGCACAGCTGGCAAGAGTAATACGAACTCCATTCCTGGTCATGACCGGTCAGATCATGCATATTCCATGTTCACCGACTGTGTACATGGTACACTGCTATGTACATTGATGTTTTTTTATAACATTTACTATTTAGTGAATAGTATTCATTTCTTATTCACTCCGTACAGTTTATGGCATCCACACGTCCTGTCCGACGGTCAAAAGAGAAATGCATGAGTGCACTATGTCCCTTACCGACCATCCGCCGTAAATCACGACCAGTGGTTCCCATCACACCTCCTCGGCCCGCTCCCACACCTCATCAGCCTGGTACCGCCACACCTCCTCGGCCCGCTCCCACACCTGATCAGCCTGGTACCGCCACACCTCCTCGGCCCGCTCCCACACCTGATCAGCCTGGTACCGCCACACCTCCTCGGCCCGCTCCCACACCTGATCAGCCTGGTACCGCCACACCTCCTCGGCCCGCTCCCACACCTCCTCGGCCCGCTCCCACACCTCCTCGGCCCGCTCCCACACCTCCTCGGCCCGCTCCAACACCTCCTCGGCCCGCTCCCACACCTCCTCGACCCGCTCCAACACCTCCTCGGCCCGCTCCCACACCTCCTCGGCCCGCTCCCACACCTCCTCGACCCGCTCCCACACCTCCTCGACCCGCTCCCACACCTCAGCCAACACCTCCTCAAATACAGACATTCAATGGTATATTTAAAAAAGCCCAGACAATTAATATTTGGTTCAAAAGTAATTGTTTTTCTCTTTCAGTTTGTATTCAAGAATGCCTGAAAAAAGGATACATTCTGAAGGAAACCCAGCGTGAGTGTCTGAAGCAACTGTGTTGTGGGAGATCTGTTTGCTGTGTGGCCCCAACAGGTAATTATCTTCTGATAAGACGTACACTACACAATGAAGTATATTTCTGAACACACAATGACATTTGTAAGCCCGTGGCATGCACTGAAACGTTATATCGCTCCAGGAAGTGGAAAAACGTTAATTTATTTGGCCTTTGCGGTGGGGGTGCCAGAGATGGTGACGATTTTAGTCACACCACTCCTGGCAATCAACAGGGGCCATATAAAGAAACTGAATGAGGTATATTTTCAAACCGTGCTGTTACCATGTTTCGGAAACAGGGTAAACAATAAACATAGCTTTGATATGGAGTATTATACAATAGTCAGTAAAAGTAAACTTACCGAAAACAGGCAACATTAATTTTTTTTGTAGATGGGGATAACATGCCAGGAGCTGGGGCTGTCGGAAAGCCTAAATTTAACTGGGTCTGGGGTGCAATGCCTCGTAACTTCACCAGAAGCACTGTTGAAGAACAAGTCGGTATGTTATAGAAAAGTGTTGACACTAAGTCTAGTTAATTCACTTTTTGCTGATTAGATGTTACAAATCAACCTCTCTATTTATTTAACAGATACTAGTCAGTTTAAAGAGAAAGAGGGTACTTGTGGTCTTTGATGAATGTCACTCACTTTTGGAGTGGGCCAGCTTCCGTAAGGATTTCACGAACCTTGACGAAATCCTTGCAAAATTGGTACTATTTTCGCTACAATCTACATACTATACCTATACACATCTTTTGGTGCTACAACATGCTCTTGTGTACATCTCAATTCTACATCATATAATGCCTTTTAGAGTTTCCTTACCCGCTCTGCCTTCTCACCCGAGCCATTTCTTAATCAAATCATCTTTCACAGGTTCGCCCTCAAGTTCTGTGCCTCACAGCCACGTTAACAAGCGATAACCAGACCCGCCTTTTTAAGTACCTAGGCATCACCGATTGTTACTGTGTTACCAGGTAACTATTTCACCTCCACTCGAGCAAATGGTGGCTATTGGTCCCCAAAAAGGTCCATGATCACTGAAATGTAGGGAGGCACACACCCGCGGCATTGAATTAATCTGGATTTTTTGGACTTGCCTCCCCCTCCCTTTAGTATTGATTATATATAATTCATCACAGTTAGTTTAATAATTTGTCGATACAATTGAAAATCAATCCCCCTATTGTTCCTGTCCAGCTGGGGGAGAGGCATCTATATCACGTGTATCTTAATAACATTACCCAGAATACGTTTAATATGACATTGGAATTGGTGAGTTACATGAAGCACGCTGCTATATATTATATTGTATGCCGAATGACTGCACATACCACTGCACTTTCCGCTCTCACTTCTTGTAATAATTTTCCAAGCATGTCAATGGGTTATGGTCATAATATATTTAATGCATTATAATATTAGCGGGCGAAAATTTGTCTGATATACCCCGCTATAAAAAGCATGTATGTTTTTGCCGCTAAAACTAAATAGTATATAATAGTGGTGTAGCGAATCACCCCAACGGGTATCTCTCAGTAATCGGTATATAATATATATATGTACATATTTATAACCATCTCCCTTTCTCTCTCTCTCTCTCTCTCTCTCTCTCTCTCTCTCTCTCTCTCTCTCTCTCTCCCCTCTCTCTCCCCTCTCTCTCTCCCATCTCAATTTCTCTGGGGGATCTCATCACGCACAGTGGACTACTGGGTGAAATGTGGGATCTGATACTCAATGATCCTCAGTTGGTGTCTCTGTCGCTCTCACTCTCTCACTTTCTCTCTCTCACACACACACACACATTTTTATTCTCACTGACAGTCAAATCAGTACGTTGATCAGAATGTTGAATAGACTGGCATTTATTGTGAAGCAATTTTCCTTTCCTCACTTTCAAACGCTGTCAATCGTGTTCGTTTCAAACGTGTTTTTCGAGTACAGATTTTAATTTTTCATGTGAGTTACAGATTTTACATCTTACTTACCTATCCACCCCTCCCTGCTATGTCGCTGTCGCTGTCTCTCTCTCGTGCCTGAGAGGAGAGCCTCCGTGGGCGAGATCTCTATCGAGCTCTCATCTCTCTCAATCTCTCTCTATCTCGCTAGACTGATCGCGATCTCTCTCGCTCTATAGTAGCTCTAGATCTCGCGATCAGATCTATATGACTCTCTCTCTTCTCTATCTCTCTCTCTCTCTCTCTCTTCTCTCTCTCTCTCTCTCTTCTCTCTCTCTCCTTCCTCTCTCTTCTCTCTCTCTCTCTCCTTTTCCAACGTCTACTTTCTTTTTGGCAGGAACCCTGTTAAGTTGCAGATGAGTGTGGTTTTTGTGGATAGACTGCTAAGGCATCACCACGAGGCCATCTTCAAAGAAGCCACAGTCAAAGCACGGGCAATGATCTTCTGTGGGGATACGAACGATGCAATGAGAGTGTTACGTGTATATGAGGTAATTGTTACATGCTGAGTACTGAGTAGGCCAGTAGGTCATCACCTTACCTATCTTACTTACGTATTTAATGCCAAAGCGCAATTTCCAATTGCTCTCTGTGGCTCACATGGCACGTACACACTATGAATTACGATATGAGTGAGAACTGAGCAACGACCCTTTTCAGTTTTCAAAATTTTATCGCTCTAATGAAATGAGAGTACCTAACCCAAGAATAATCGCACAGGACATAGCTGGAGGAATCGTGGACTGTTCGATAACTCTCCTGACAGCGATCAGTACAAAGAAGGAGAAGGAGAGGGTTGTAGAGGACCTGCTATCTCCTAACGGAAAGCTGAGGGTTGTCATCACTACGCCATTACTATCCATGGGAGTGGATTGTGTCGGTATGTTATATCATGTGTCTGACACATTATATATAATGTATGTGTACAGTTATAATTTATATCATGTGTCTTATGTAGATAATATTATAGGAAGAAATTGATGAATTAGATGTTACGAAGAATTGCAAATTAATGTTCCCTAAGTAGAATTATTAATAATCCAGGAGTCCGTTATGTGCTACTGCAGAAGCATCCGAAAACTGCCGAGTCGTTACTCCAGATGGCTGGGCGTGCGGGTAGAGGAGCTGGCGGGGAAAGCTACCTCGTCATCCCGGCTCCAACGGAGACAGGTGTCTCCGTCGTTTCATCAAAGATGTGTTTCAGACAGTCGATGCTCCCGATTTTTAATGGTGAATACTAATAATAAAACTCCTCATTAATATTGTGGCATCAGCTGAACTGTCAGCTGATCCACTATGCATGTTTGTCGGTAGTCATGTTATGTTTTATAATCGAATGTGAGTTGCGTGGCTTTCACTGTTGTCTGTGTGGTAATAAACCTGAGTTTATCATGTTCACCGCTACAGATGTTAGCGGCACTGCAGTCTGCGAGTTATTTTGTATGACCGGATTAGAATGCACTTGTCCCGGATGGAGAAGAAAGGTCTGATATTCTGAAAGAGAAACTTCACACGCGGTGTTGGTGTTGATCTGGTATGCCGCTTGTACCAAGTTAGACAATA
>CM035361.1:3548412-3633783 GCA_020137815.1 Hormiphora californensis | reverse complement strand
AAAAGAGAGAGTGCATGCCCATTGTGTGTCGCATTCTATCACATGTATAACACCCTCAGATCACGTGGATCGGACCAAGCTCCGAAACATGTTGTTCGTGGACGGTTTTCTAAAGTTTAGCGAAATAATAGTCGCTCCTAACTTGTTCTAAATAATTTCAACACTAAACTGAATTTAGTTTCGTGGAGGACACCCAGGGAAGGAGAGGTGAAAACATGATGACCAGATGAGAGAAAGCGGTAGGAGGGGAGAGAAGATCACAGGGAAGATAGGTGAAAACACCACAGGTGAGAGGAAGCCGCAGGAGGGTCGTAGAAGGAAATCCAGCAGAACCCAGATTGAGAAGAAAGAGTGTCCATGAAGGGGGATGAAACCACGATTAACAGGTGAGAGAAAGCTGCAGGAAGGATGTAGAATAGGGCTAGAAAGGAAAGGTAAGATGTTTTACAAAAGGTTTACAGCACGGGAAAGGGGGTAGAAATTGGCGAGAGGGCTAGAAAGGGAAGGTAAGATGTTTTACAAAAGGTTTACAGCACGGGAAAGGGGGTAGCAATTGGCGATAGGGTTAGAAAGGGAAGGTGAGATGTTTCACAGAAGTTTCCTTGCATTGTGGTAACCGTTGCCGTGCATCCAACGCGACTTTCAGGCTTGCATTTTAAATAATTTTGCGCGGCTTTAACATTTTTTAGCGCGGCTTTACAATTGCGCGTTCTGAATAACAGCGAAGATTGGCCAATATATTTGCGCATCCAGCAAAGATTGGCCAATATTGTTGAGGATTCGCGCATTAATGTTTGTAGATTGGCCAATTTTCACCATAATTGCCCGCGCGACCTTTACTAGGGTTGTGCCTGAACCTGAGATTTAGGCACGACTGTTCCCCCTGGCCCCTATGGTACTTTGCTCATTTAGTGCAAAGTGCCATAGGGAAACAGTAGGGGGAACAGTAGATAAGTTAGTTTTCTCCCGATAAAGGACCGACATGTACATAGACCCTAAATAGACCTACTGCTGCAGGATATAGCCTTATAAACTTTAACTATTTCCATTCAGCACCAGAGTGTCCAGCCTTTTCTATTGACGGATCAACGCAAGTAAACTGGACTGCCTCACCAGCAGGGACAACTGCGACCATCGAATGTGCTGCCAACCATATCCTAGTGGGAAGTGGAACGCTGACATGTCAGGAGGATGGATCTTGGTCGAGTGATGCACCACAGTGTAATGAAATTGGTAAGTTATCATTCCAGCAGCATAAAAAGTTTTTTCTTGTATTCAATAGTTAAATATATTCATTGAAATCATTAAAGAGAGACTAAAAATTAAGTCCGGGTTTGGATTATAGTGCAAGAAACGGATGTCTATAAAAGTCATACTCCTACCAAGATATATAAAAACAAGGAAAACACAAGTTTGGTACTTGGAAATATGTTGTTGTCATTATACTGGATCTGTTTTCTATAATAAGTGTCCATTAACGGATAGAACATCTATACTGCAGCTTTGGCGTAGAACGCATGCATGCATCATTATTTGATATATTCGCGCATTGGCTCACTGATCATTACAAAGTCAGCAAAAATACACGTAAAAGACTTGTAAAAGGCGGCAGCAATTGTCATACGAAAGCGTTCTAGCGATATGTTGCTTGCGCGTATTCTTACTGTATTTCATCGAATCGGTAACCACTATGCATATGACCTCAGATCTCAGTGACGGTTATTCCCTTCGCAGCGAAGTTGCCACCGCGGACGTCGGGGTAAGCGGACTCTAGTGCTAAAATCACGAAAAGCGAACTCGAGATTTCGGCCCTTAGGCCGGAAGCGAGAGTTTGCTGTGCCTCTATACTCGTTTAGAAGTGTTAGGGCTGTTATTTGGGTTCGAGGTTAGGGGTTAGTGTAAAGGTTAGGGTTAGATATAGAGTCCTCCTTGGGTTTAGATATAGAGTCCGTTAGCACTAGAGTCCGCCTACCGCCCAATCTATTCCCTGAGATTTCAGGGAAATTTTTAGGGAATAGCCAAGATCAAGAACATCCCTGACATCTCAGGTCTCAGGCGTAAATAGCCGTGACCTGAATGAACGAATGGTTTCCCTACTAGGCCAGGGTTGCAAAAATTATAACTTATTAATAACTGAGATCGCTGTAAAAAGCATGAAACTATAAATAATTAACGAAAATTGTTAAACGCTCCAGAAGATCATTATCTGTTGGGCATTTTCACTAGCGTCCCTTAATAAACAAAGACATATCCGAGTTAATATTAATTATATTAAACTATATATTAAGATTAATAATCGACTAATAATAGTTCTTACCGACACCGATCAGAAAATCAATATATTTGGGGTTTCCAAGTAAAACAAGGAAGTTTTAGTTCAACAGTTCTTGATGAAAGAAAAAGTTTTTTACACGAGCTTATTCTTGTAGTGGAGATATCTAAGTTGTTACCTTTTTAGGTTTATATGGTAAGATAACAATTGGCTTCATGAAGTTTTAATGTTGTTTGCTTAATTAATAAGCAGGAAGATCACGGTATTAGAAATTACTAAATGAACTTACCAATTTTATCACACTGTGGTACATCACTTGACCATGTTCCATCATCGTCGCAAGTCAGTGTTGCATTCCCCACAAGGATATGGTTGGCAGCACATTCGATGGTGGCAGATGTCCCTGTTGGCGAGGCAGTCCAGTTTCCCTGTGTTGATCTCTCAACAGTAAAGGCAAGACACTCGACAATTGGCTCTGAATGGAAATAGTAAATACTAAATGTTGTGAGTTCATTGAAAAATGCAGGTACATGATATGTCATGGAAAGCTTGGATTTTCGTTCATTTTATTTGAACCAAACTGCTGATACAGTGTCGTTGGTAGTGGAGACACGGTGTCGAAACACCGTGCGCAGACGCACACTTTACGTAGCACGCTGGCAATAAACACATGTTCATCCTGATCTAGCTGAAAAAGTGTGCTTTATTACCCGCGTGTTACACAAACGGTGCGTCTATGCACGGTGTTTGGACACGGTTTCTCCCAGGAACCGACCGAATCAGGTAATACTGGTCCCTGATTGGCTGATAACCAGTCATGTGAACTAAATAACGAGCTCTGATTGGTTGTTTACTTGTTTCGGTCGGTTCCTGGTTTCTCCACTATACGTCAAATATCATATTATTCAGACGCCGTATTAATATTCCCACTACAAACAGCACTGCCCTTTATACCTGCTCTGTAGAAGTCAGATGCTGTGTCATCAGTACTGCTAAACTTGATCTTTTCTACAACATCGACCTCTCTTTTCCATCACGTGAAGGTATCAGCGTGACATACAATAACGTGGAACGTGCACTTCGTGTTTTGCTCTCTCTTGTATTGTGCGGGTGATCTCTCCCCCTCTCCCGGCCTTCTCGAATTTCACCACTTTGTCTACCACGGTGAACCAAGTCCAGCTAGCTTCAACTACTACCAGCAATAACAACAAAGGACCAGTCAACTACAACGCTTACCTACAATCGTCTATCAGATAAGATCGTTCATTCTGTTATTCAATATTCATTTATTCATTGTCTTGTTATGTATGTTTCAGTAATTGTTGTTGTCAATTTCATAGTTCATAGTTGCCTGTTCACAGTTCTAGGGTGTCTTCTGTCCTGTCAGTTCGGGTATCATTGTTGACCGTGTTTCACGTGCCGGGGTAGGGGAGTATTTGGCATTAGGTTGTGTTGCCTGTCTCTGTGTTCGTGCTCCCGCACGTATTTTTTTGGAGTTTTTTATAGTTGTTCAGTTCTTGTATTTAGGCACTTGGTCCTAGCTGTACTCTTTGGTTCTGCTCCTCTGGCCTCTCCTTAGTCCCTCCCTTTCTTGTTTCCCGTTCCTAGTCAGGTCTGCGTACCCTCCGGTTGTATTGGGCTAGTGTAGGCTAAGTGTGCCGTGTGGGGTTCCCGCAGTTGTGTTTCCGTGGGGACTGGGGCCTCGTGTGGGCCAGTAGGTTGGCAGTTAGAGAGGCTTGGCTAAGGGACAGGGGCTGGGCAAGGGGGCTCTTGGTGTGGGGGAGGGGGATCTGGGTTAGTCCCACCTTACTCACTAACACCGATCCGAATACGGGTTTCATTCACAGGGCATCTCTCCCGTGCGAGAAAGAGGTAAAGATCTCTCACTCTCCACCTAACCCAAACATGTTGCAGGATCACAATATATATCTATTGTATTTATCACAATCAACCACCCATTTTCCAGGTGCTTCCTCGTTCCCAATGCTCATCTCCTGTGCAGTTCACGCACAGTGGGCACTATTTCTGTTTCTAGTTGCCTTCTTGGGGCCAGTGGCGACAGCTTCTTCTCCGCTGCCTTTTTTTTCTCTCGGCTCCCGGAGTTTTCGTCTTGTCTTGGATTAGATAGGTCTTTTCCAGTTACGGTTCTTCTTCGGATCAGGGGTTCTCTCTCTAGTTGGGACCAGTAGCAGTTTCGTCACTCTGGATCTCGTGGTTGTCTTCTATTTCATATCTTCTAGTTCGTTGGTCTCCTTCTCTATCGCCGGTCTCTCTCATCTTTATCTCTCCTGCCGATCCCTTTTCATCACCTTTTTCTCCATTCTCCAAGGGGGTTTTGGATGTCATCCCGTAATTTCTTAATGGAGGTCTTCCTGGAATGTGGAGATAATCATCGCTGTTGGCACTGGAGGTCTAATTGGGTTCTTCACTCTGGACCCGGCTTCTATTTCGTCACCTTCCTGGAGCGGGGTTCCCTCGACTGTCTGATGTCTCTCTGTCTCTCTCACTGTCTGTCTCTCTCATCTCACGCCTATCTCACGATCACAACGGGGGGGGGGGGGGCGATATCTGGTGTGTGGGATGGGGTTAATTGGAGTTATTATCTTTCTCGGGTGAGCCATATTATGGGAGACGATATCCTGTAGTATAGTCCATCCATAAAAAGTTATCATACCATGCAATCACCTCATAAGTACATACTTAGTTATCCAGCACGCACCTTCATACATTACATCTGCTTGCTAACCAAGTCTTGCTTTCCTTGCGTATAGAGTCGACCAATGATTCCTTCCCTGGCCTCAGTAGATCGGTTGGAGAATGGAGGGCTTTGGGGGCTACTTCTGCCTAATTAGTAATTAGGCTACTCCTTGGGGTTGGGGTGTTCTGTTGGGTTGGGTGGGGGATGGTAAGGTTGTCCGCTGCAGTAGGTCTCCAGTTTTCATTGGTCGGCTCTGTTAACCCTTCTTCTATTTATCTCTCTCTCTATATATCTCTCTATCTCTCTCTCTCTCTATATATCTCTCTCTCTCTCTCTCGCTATCAACAGTACGTAAAGTACGTTTATAGGAGCCAGCTCCCTCTCTTTCTCTCTCTTTCTCTGTGTTTTTTTCTTTCCCTATCCCCTGAGCCTAATACCACGATGCATGAACACAAAATACAATCATGAACAGCATACGGCGCTCACTCCTTGACACTCATGACCGATAACGAAGCATCACGAACATTGCCCTTGCCCGCTTCATTCCCCAAACTATACACATCTGTGCTGCAAAGACCAAAGTGCATTAAGGTTGTACCGTCAAACGCTATGCCCACAAGCCTGGTTGATTTTATACTGTAACTGCCTGTAGGGCGGAGCCAGGCCTGGGTTTTGACACTCAAAGCGGGTCGGCACCGCCAGACAGGTAATGGCCAGCATGATTAGGCAGAGTACCAGTGATTGGGTACCTAAAGGCAGTATTCCGGCCCTCACTACCGGGGTCAAACAGGTGGCTGTGAAAATAACATCTGTCAAACCGTGGCACATATGGCCAGGATACATGGTGTGTAACAGGGAGTGACAAATGTTAGCACGGGGACGATCCAAAAAAAAAAAAAAACGTGGAACGTAATGTGTGAATTGAGATAGAGATGCACTGGCCAATCAGGACACTTGATTCTCAATGTGCGATAATTAATAGCCAGTACCACACCTGAGAGGGGGATAACGAGAGGGGCATAATGAAATGGGGAACCGGGAATGAGAGATTGGGAGATGGAGAATGAGATATGGGAATGAGTTTGGGAAAGAGGGGGGAATGAGAGGGGGATAATGAGCGGGGGAGTGAGAGATTGGGATATAGTGGGAATGAGAGGGGGAATGAGAGATGGGAATGAGAGGGGGAATGAGTTTGGGAGAGAAGAGGGAATGAGGGGGAAATGAGGGGGGGCCCTGAATTGGGGAAAGGGGGGAATAAGGAAAAGCGGAAGGGGGAGGAAGGAGCCTCAGCCAAAAAAATTTAGAAACAGGGGTTTGGGGGTACATTCAATACGAGTTCCCCCTTTAACTTTTAAAAACAATGTTTTCAAACGCGGGGGGAGTTTTCCCTTGAATATTAAGGGAAAAAAAAATAAAAAAGAAAGCAGAGAGAGGGGGCGCCCCAAAGGGAGAAGGAAAAATTTAAGAAAAAGGAAAAAAAAGAAGGGGGCCCCTTTCCCCCTATAGATCCCCGGGCCCTCCTTCCCGTTTTTGCTCCTTGGGGGGTTTCTTCCTTTTCCCCTGGGGCGGGGGCGTTTTCGCACCCCCCCCTTTTCCCCCCTCCTCTTCTTTTTTCCCCCCCTTTTGCTTCCCCCTTTCGCCCCTCCCCCGCCCCAGGTAGTTTCCCTCCCCCCAAAAAGGGAAACCTAAAAAACCCTCAGAGGTTATTTTTTTTTTTTTCCCCGGATTTCCCCTTCCCCCCTTTACCCCCTTCCCTTTCCCCCCCATTACGGGGGGGTTTAGAAATCTTAAAAAGGGCAATTTTGAAAAAATCCAGGAAAAGGCCATAAAAAGGGGGAAGGTAATTCTCCACTTTTACAAAGTCCACCCTCCCCCCAAAAAAATTCCAAAACCAAATCCGGGGGGGAGGGTTTGGGCCCTTAATTGGCCCCCTGTTTTTCGTTTTTTTTCTCTTAAAAATAGGGGAGGAAAAAAATAGGGCAAAAATGTGATTCGCAATTTTAGGGGGAACCCCGGGGAAAAAGTCCCCTTTTTTTTTTTAAAATTAAATTTTAATTGAATAGTTTTTGGCCATACGGGGCTATAGCCCTTAGGAAGGGTTTAAATTTTTTTCCCTTTTTCCTTTTTTTCCAATGGGGGGCCCCGGGTTAACTCCTAAATTTCTCCAACCGTTTAGCCGTTATTTGGCTTTAAAAGGTGCTCAAAATCGGGCTTTTACCGTTTTTTGCTCATTTTGAGCACCTTTAAAGCCAAATAACGGCTATACGGTTGGAGATAGAGCTTAACAGTCCGACGTCGACCCCCCATAACTTGGCCATTGGCTACAAAATGGCACCAGTGAAACGTCTCTAAACCATTCCTAAGTGGCTATAGCCGTATGGCCAAAAACGGCTATGCGCAGATCTAATTATCCAATTATCTAATTAACCAAATGAGATAGAGACTTTTCACGGGCGTCTACCCCCACTAATGCGAGGACGCTACACAGTTTAGTGCCCTTATTTTCTTCTCTACTCCTATTCTAAGAGAATTTATATTTTTGGACCCATACTGAAAATACAGGTGCCAATTAAGGCCAATTATCGGACCTCCCCCCATGGAGTTGGTTGGTAAACTTTCGTTTGGTGGTAGGGTGGACCTATTAGTACCATTTAGTGAAGGAATTACATTGCCCCTATAAATTTTATGTTTTGTCAAATTTTATACACGATTTCCTCGGATTAAATGGGGCAGTTCATTCTTATTTTTCGATTGAACCAATCTATTCACTATACTGTGCCAATTTCCTAAATGTTTTTAAAAAATATGGAAAAAGGGTCGATGCTCTGGTCTCGAACCCGACGCCCTGAGGGTGACAGACAAGCTGCTATCAACTGAGCCAAATCCGCTCTTGTAATTTTAAATTTTAGTTGGTATATATATCATTTAATTGAATTTTCATATCGGTCATTCAAAAACACCTGAATATTTCTGAGGAAGTTTTAACTCTCCTCGACCCAATTTGTGTCTGTCGAGAGAGTCGCTGGGGGCGCAGAGACCGTATTTCGCGAGTACCCTCTGGCCCTGACCTCGTTTTGGTCCCTAAAAAGGGCGCCATGGGGAGGAAATGGTTCCCGTTATGCTAAAATCAAAATTCCGGGTGTTCTGCAATCCTCTTGGTGTCTACTTTTCAAATCATTCTGATCCCTAACATCAGTATAGTATCACTGCACCGATAAGACTGTACCAGATTACCGAAAAGTAACATTTCATAATTGGATCATCTCAATTCACATTGCTGCATGTTATTGAATCTCATTGGAA
Source organism: Hormiphora californensis (assembly GCA_020137815.1). Taxonomy (NCBI): domain Eukaryota; kingdom Metazoa; phylum Ctenophora; class Tentaculata; order Cydippida; family Pleurobrachiidae; genus Hormiphora; species Hormiphora californensis. The sequence goes on along the minus strand of CM035361.1, from coordinate 3,625,510 downwards.
GCATGTTGCCAGCAAAGTAACATTATTCAAATAGCATCATCGGCTGATCCCTTACCGGGGTATTTGGCGAGCATCGAGTGGCATAGACGTGGGGCGCGAAACCAGTTATCTTGGGTTGTGTGCGCGCGAAACAGCTGTGAAATTCAGCCATGGCCAGCGAAGATTGGCCAATCTATTTGCGCATCCAGCGAAGATTGGCCAATATTGTTGAGGATTCGCGAATTAATGTTTGTAGATTGGCCAATTTTCACCATAATTGCCCGCGCGACCTTTACTAGGGAACCGTTTTCCCCATACTAAAAGTTTAATTATCTGCTCTTTCCAGTCTAATATGGTCGTCAGCCTTACCTGCTCTGTAGAAGTCAGATGCTGTGTCAACAGTGTGATGAAAATTGATCCCCTCCACGACATCACCACCCCACTTTGGAACACAGCTGCTATCTGGACTATCTATGAACTGGTAGTTCAGCACCTCAACACCATTACATGTGATAATCCAGGCGGTCTCTGTTTTGGTGAAAGTCCAGATTTTGTCCACCTCAATCGGTGGTTGTACTGGCAGGTCAGTTGACTGCGAGCCTGTACAGAAGTAAATCTGATACTCAATAGCCGGGGAGAAGAATTTTACAACTATCTCACTAATATGATAATTGTTACTTCCCGACAATGTGAGATATATTATCTCATTACTGCCCATTGTTGAGTCGGTCTTTATCTGGAGAGGTGTACTCTCCAAGTCCCAGGGTATTTTTGCATTATTCCGCGGATTAGCTGTCCACTCTGAAAAACAACAAACATTACTCAAATTTTACCGACTTTATAAAACATTTTGTTCGGTTCAGTTCGGCTTAGGGTTCAGTTTAATGAAGTGTGAAAACCATATCGCATTTTACGAAAGTTGCGGTCGATTCCGGTTCCCAAACCCGACAATTATAGAATAAGATGGAGTGTAAAGTGCTCAATGAACTTACCAACACACTGTGGTAAATCACTTGACCACGATCCATTATCCTGACAAGTCAATGTTTCACTTCCCGTTAGGATGTGGTTGGCAACACATTCAATGGTGACAGTTGTCCCTGTCGTCGAGGCAGGCCAGTTTGTTTGTGTTGATCCCTCAACAGTGAAAGCAGGACACTCAAATTGATCTGAATGGAAATAGTAATTACAGTGTGAGTTCATTACAGAAAATATATTGGTAATGGAAAGCTACAAGAGTTGTAGTTCACCACGAATTAAAAATTAACCATGCCTTGGGTCGCACCCATCCACCCGCCCATCCACCCACTCCTCCACCCAGTCCTCCCCATCCACCCACCCATCCACCCACTCCTCCACCCACTCCTCCATCCGCCCCACCACCCGCCCATCCATCCCGTCCCATCCTCCGGCCCGTCGATCCTGCGATGGCGAAGTTGGGTTTCTGTGTTTTACAATTACGGCAAAAACGGTTGAAGTAGGAGAAAATGTCTCTCAAAAGACCCCCCCCCAAAAAATCGGACCTTCCAAATCGTTTAAGAGTGTTCTTAGGTCTCTATCATCAGCTGTTTTTGAGATACAGAGAATTTCTCTAATTTCAAAAACACGGCTTTTACAAAAAAAACCTCTGTATACAACTTATTACTTATCTCAAATAAGGACACGCCCAAAATTTATGGCTACTGAGATAATCGTTGGACGCAACTTTTCACCAATTTACACCCTTCACATATTTTCCAAATAGGGCGTTAAAGTAATATTAAAAAAATCCATCTCACGACCAGAAATCTGCTCGGATTCAAAAATTTTTCTTTCGGTTAATCACCTCTATGTCCTCTTCAAATCCCCAAATTTTCATGCTCCTATCTCTAAAAATGTATTTTTGAGATGTCAAAAACCTCTTTTCGGGACATTTTTTAAACGGCTGTAGCAAAAACATGAATTCAACTTTGGGGCTAAAATTGCATATTTGAGGTCCCCTTGGTATGGCCTACAACCCTACGGTGAAAGATTGCCCTGCACTCGAAAACAATTTCAGTCGGCGTACCCTTAAACTGTGACAGTATGCATAGAATTATAAAAGTTATGTTAGACATTTACCTGCTCTGTAGAAGTCAGATGCTGCGTCACTACTATGAAACAAAATCTGCTCCACAACATCATCACCCAACTTTGGAACGCAGTTGCTATCTGGACCATCTTCAAACAGGAGGTTCAGCATCTCCATACCATTACATGTGATGATGAGGGCGGTATCTGTTTTGGTGATCGTCCAGACCTTATCCACCTCAACTGGAGGTTGTACTGACAGGTCTGCCCAGCCGGTGCTGCAGGAGGTTATAAAATACCGCATTGAGGGGTAGGTGAACCACACATACACTTCACTGATAGAGCTGCTGTCCTTGTTGTACATAACCACCCTGATCTTCTCATCACTACCAAGTGCAGAGTCTGTCTTTATCTGGAGAGATGTTGCCTCCAGGTCCCAGGGTATCTTCACACCTCGCTCTACAGCTGTCCAGCCTGGTATGAAATTAACGTATCATAAATTAACAGTCAGCTGTTTGGTGCCAAAAAGTAGGTGACTTCATTGTTAACCAGTTACTGAGTTAACTGTGACAGACGACATGTCGTCTGTCACAGTTAACACTGCAGTATGCATACAATTTTGAATTTAATTATAAGTGTTATGAATTAAATTTAGACATTTACCTGCTTTGTAGAAGTCAGATGCTGTGTCAAGACTACTGTGAAACAAAATCTGCTCCACAACATCACCACCCCACTTTGGAACACAGCTGCTATCTGAACTATCTGCGAACAGGTAGTTCAGCACCTCCACATTATTACACGTGATGATGAGGGCGGACTCTGTTTTGGTGATTGTCCAGATCTTGTCCACCTCCACCGGGGGTTGCACTGGTAGGTCTATGTAGGTGCCGGTGCAGAAGGCTATATAATACTGCATTGGGGAGGAGAACTTCACAAGCACATCACGACCTATATAGCTGCCACCATTATCGTACATCTCCACATAGATCATCTCACCACTGCCCAGTGTCGAGTCTGTCTTTATCTGGAGAGATGTTGCCTCCAGGTCCCAGGGTATCTTCACATCCCGCTCTACAGCTATCCAGTCTGAAAAACAAAAAACCGTCAAACCTCTACAAAACGTTATGTTTTATGGACCAATTAATAAGGGGATTTTAGTATATTTTTTCAGCAAAATTTTTAACAAGCTAATTTCTTCACCAATAGGTTCGGATAGGTGTCTAGTATGACCAAAAAAAAGTACACGATAATCGGAAGTGCGCACGCGCGCTGAGCGCACAAAAAGTAAACACATGTAATTACATGTATTTCTAGCCTGGCACGAAAACCCAAAAACCATCTTAGGAGACGAGTAGAGAAAAAATCAAGGGCACTAGATTGTGTAGCGTCCTCGCATTAGTGGGGGTAGGTGCTGGAATTAAGTCTCTATCTCATCTGGTTAATTAGATAATTGGATAATTAGATATGCGCATAACCGTATTTTGGCTATATGGCTATAGCCACTTAGGAATGGTTTAGAGACTTTTCACTGGTGCCATTTTGTAGGCAATAGCCAAGTTATGGGGGGTCGACGTCGGACGTTTAAGCTCTATCTCCAACCGTTTGGCCGCTATTTGGCTTTAAAGATGCTCAAAATCGGGCTTTTTACCGTTTTTTGCTCATTTTGAGCATCTTTTAAGCCAAATAGCGGCCAAACGGTTGGAGATAGAGCTTAAACGTCCGACGTCGACCCCCCATAACTTGGCTATTGCCTACAAAATGGCACCAGTGAAAAGTCTCTAAACCATTCCTAAGTGGCTATAGCCATATAGCCAAAATACGGTTATGCGCATATCTAATTATCCAATTATCTAATTAACCAGATGAGATAGAGACTTAATTCCAGCACCTACCCCCACTAATGCGAGGACGCTACACAATCTAGTGCCCTTGATTTTTTCTCTACTCGTCTCCTAAGATGGTTTTTGGGTTTTCGTGCCAGGCTAGAAATACATGTAATTACATGTGTTTACCTCTTGTGCGCTCAGCGCGCGTGCGCACTTCCGATTATCGTGTACTTTTTTTTGGTCATACTAGACACCTATCCGGACCTATTGGTGAAAAAATTAGCTTGTTAAAAATTTTGCTGAAAACTTGGCCCTTTTATTACTAAAATCCCCTAACTAAATATTATTGACCACTAAAAAATATAAAATTTATAAACAACATTCTATCGACTAACTAAAAACCAACCTGTCAGAACAACTGTCCTCCAAAATGCAGCTGTGAAGAGAAGGAGACGTATCATGTTAACACGCACGCTGTACACACAAACTGCACTATATAGAAGGTTTTACAAATGATACGGAGGATTTTATGAGGTTCTCAAAGCAACGAATGGGTACAATAGATGCCCAATACTGAGCAATGACCATGCCTCAAAAGACAATATAGCAACTAAAGATCATATACCCGCGCTTTGTCTTGTCTTGACCAATGTCTTTAACCACAATTGCTGTCAGGAGCTCCAAACAAAACGGGCTTAGGATCTCTATGACCTGTATTAGACAAAAGATGATTTGAGCTTTCCGGCCTAAATTGAATTTGTGTTTATAAGCAGCTAAACTACGACGAGGTCTACAAGTACGACCGCTAAAATTTTTAGGCAACTCGAGCTGTATGTGGTCGGCCAATATGACGGAGAACCACTGTGAGAGACGATATCTAATTACTTAAGTACTGGTACTTAAAGAAAACAGGGAGAAATTGTTAAACATGTTTCTGCTTCTATTTTTAACTGCTTTATCTCTTTCTCCCAAGACCAAACCACATGAGGTAGTTAGCTCATGAGGTCGGTAGTTAGCTAATTATACTAACTGGTGTTTTTATTAGCTAACATTACATTTGGTGACATAGACACCGTGCTCGACCAAGATTGAGCTCGATCTCGGTCGCTGCGCGACCTCGATCTCGCACGCACTAGGTGTCAATGTCACCAAACATTACATCAGTTAAACTTAAATAAACACGTGAGCTTTGTACGAGCGGATTTAAAAAAATGAACAATTAGGTACAGTCAGGCCTCAATAGGGCCAGACTGAAAAATAGTGCGAGCTAATTCCCAAAAATAGGGAACCGAATTAAAATGTCGTTGAAAATGCAAGATACTGCAGACATTCTGATTTGTAAACTGCTGCACCAGTAGATTGTAGATACAGTCGGACCGCGATTTAGTGCCACCCCAATTTAGTGGCAGGATAATCTTCCCACGATATAGGAAATTAACAGTATTTGACCCCTATTTAGTGGACACCCCGATTTAGTGGACAAAACCCTTTCCCCCGAGGATTTCACTAAATCGGGGTCCGATTGAACTACGTTTTTCTCAAACTAAAACTCGTCATATAATTGTTGCCAGAATATAACCTTCAAATCAAAAACAGCTAATAATAGTTAGCTAAATATTAACAAAAAACATGTTCTTATTAGAATTGTACAAACAATAAATCAGCTTTCATACCATAACTTATAATAGTCAAATAATTTGGTATCTCGTTGTTGAAGTTCTATATACATTTCAAATGCTAACAACATCTCTTTCTTCACTAATCGTGACGTCATTGTTTACGTCATCAATTTTGGTTGTCGTGGCAACCTCACCAGAATCCTGGTACTCGGCAATTTCGTTATTGTCAACATTGTGAACCGAGGATCTATCAACGAAACCAACTTCATCCTTTTTATTTCCACCGGTGTACCCTGACGTCTTGAACTGTAGGAATCAATATAGGGTTTAGTGACGTATCGAACTAAATCAATAAATAAACAGAATCCCTGCCCCTGACGTCTTGAACTGTCGGAATTTATAAAGGGTTTATAGTGGCTCATGAGACATCATGAAACAGATTATTGATTATTGAGCATTAAAGTTATCTGCAGTGTATTTAATACTCGATATAGTAACGACCTAGCAGGAACCGACCAAAACAAGTAAACAACCAATCAGAACTCGTTATTTAGGTCACGTGACTGGTTATCAGCCAATCAGGGACCAGTATTTCCTGATTCGGTCGGTTCCTGCAACCTAGTAATACTTACACGAATAGAGTTGGTAAATGAGCGAAGTGATCGTTCAAGTTGCGATCCACTATAAACAGTTGTCCAGGATTTCCTGACTTCATCATTGAGGACCACTTGGACAATAAACACAACTACACCCTGCAATACATTGTTGTTTTTACACTATTGTCATATCTCACTGGACAATTATAATAGCCGTGGCCTAAACCTGAGGTTCAGGAACGACTGTTTTTCCCCAGTGAAACTGTCTGACTCAATTATACCCATAAAATCAAGTTTGCAAACTTTGGGGACGCGTCCCTGAAATCTGAGATCTCAGGTCTCAGTGGAAGATAGCCCCAATAGTGGATAAAAAGTTATACCTGAAGACCAAGAATTATTAGGAAGATCCACTGAAATACGGAAGCTACAGTTTTATTTCCAGTATTCCCAATCAGCACAAAGGGAGCAAACACCCACGCTAATCCTGTGACCGTTGCTATTGATGCAAGAGCTCGGAATTGCCGCTGTCGGATTTGAAGGTCTTTGCCGCCAGACTTCCCAGTTTTTAGTACCACACTACTGACCCTGAGGTTTAAGGAAAGTTTAGGACCTGGTTAAACATATTGAAAAATGTTAATAGGGGTGACTTTGTAACCAAAGTTAGTATTGAAAAATGTTAAATAGCAATTTGAGCAGCGGGAACAGATCGAGAGATCGGCGGGAACAGATCGAGAGATATTAAAGGGATATTATACTGTACCTAATAAAGATATAGATAACCCCACTCAATGTGAGATAAAGAGGGGTTAAGAACAGAGTTGATAGTGCCACCGGGGTATCTAGGAAGCAGGTATCATCGCTTGGGCTGGTGTAGAGAAATCCAGGGGTGGAGTAATGAAGGATTAAGCCAAGGGTAGGGAGGAGGAGAGAACAACCTGAAACGAAGGGTTACGTTATAGACACAGGGGGAAACTGACTAAACCTCAGGTTCAGGTCAAGGTTGTATACATCCCTGAGATCTGTTTAGCCCTGAGATCTCAGGTCTCAGTGGCAAATAGCCGTAACAGCTGAGACTGTTCCCCCGCATACATTGTGTCATCAAACCTTATTATCATGAACGCGCCATTCAAATAAGACTTGAGTTATTTCTTAAAATATATTACCATATACAGCAATGGCACATTTGAGAACGTAGTTTTTAGTTTTCTTTCCATAGTTTTTGATAGCGAGCACAGTTTGTTTGTACATTGTACTTCCTTCCACTATCATCCACCCGAAAACAGACTGAAAATGGGGGAAATTAGAGCTGGAGGGTGAAAGTAGGGGAAATTAGAGCTGGAGGGGTATTATAATATAGAGGCTAAATGTTTAATAAACCAAATAGTAATTGATATAATATGAGTGAAGATTCAAAGATTCAGATATGTTGCTAAAACAACGTTGCATGTTTAACTAAAAATATACAGTAAAATATTTCCACTTACCAACCAGGCAGTGTGTGTGATGAAAGTTGCCACCAAACACCCAGTTCCGGTGGCGTTATCCAGCGCTAAAAATGAACCCGTAGCAATAAGATTGGAAATAATGAAGTTAACATGGATCCGTACTATCTCCCGAGATCTCAGGCGCCTGTTGTGAGATACGTTATAAGCGTTTCAGTGCTGCTTGTAGTCGTAGTACCGTAATGGAAATACAGTAATGGGACCGCACGTTGCCATAACGCGCGGCAAAAAGTGCATGTGTTCAGCACGTACTAGCGCCCTGATTGGCCACGGTTGCGCGTCGTCTTACTGTATCTCCGTTTTCCATTACCGTTTTCCCACTACAAGCGACCGTGATAATCAAAAGTTTAAATAGTCCGGAAGTTTAAAATTGATAGAACACTCGACATGATGTTGGTGAAACGTGCAAGGGGTAGAACACACCAAAAAAAATTAGGAAAAGGTCACGTGACTGGTTAACAGCTAATCAGGGACCAGTATTTCCTGATTCGGTCGGTTCTTGATGTAAATACTAAATATGTACCTGAATGGTAGAATGGCGACCAGGGACAGAAGCAAGCAGACGGAACTGACGATTAGTAGTACCTCACTGGCTATTGATTGAGACTCGTCGTCAACCACTGCCGTTAGACTTACCTGAAACAAATATTTGTCAATATATGGTGTATCTTGTAACAATCGTCAATCAGGTAATAATATGTTAAACAAAATACGCCCAACTTTCTTTGTAGCTATGTAGAAAATCTACATGATGAATACAAATTGGAACCCCTTGAGATATTCGAATATCTACGCACAACGTACCAACACAACAAAGCCATCAATACAATTACAAGAAATACTAACCAACACAGCAAAGCTTGTAAGATGGGTGCACTGGCAAACCAGCGATGTGTCAGTAGAGATCAGAGTGCATCCTTCATCTAACCAGTCTCCAGTGTCTGGATCATAAAACTTGCAGTTGTATCCACTAGGAAGCAGACAAGGTGTTATTTGAAGTTTGTTTAAAAAATACTGCTAAGATATAGAAATTAGAAGTACTGGGTGGCCTCAGTTTTCAGTCAAGGCTTAGGTTTCAGGTCTAGATCATAACTGATTCCGCAGATTACCAAAAGGCTGATACCTGAGACTGGCTGATACCTTACTGATACCTGAGATTGGCTGATACGTCAGATTTGCTGATACCTGATACCTGACTGATACCTGAGATTTGCGGTTTTGGGTGATTTCCCTCGAAGATTTTCAATGTTTGGAAACGTTATATTGATGACAATGTCACTGCTATCAAACTCCGTTGTCACACTTTTCACACTACCACTCCCCAGGATTTCACCAGATGTGTTCTTAGCCTGAAATTAATCAACGTGAATCATTGACAATGACGTGGGTATAAATTGTCACTGGTTCTGTTCTGGTCTGGGTTTAGTGTTCCCCTTAGGCAGACGTTTATTTAGACAGTGTTATTCCTCATTACATTTACCGGGCTTGCAGTAATAGCTGCTGACTTTTTAATAGCTTTGAGAGCTGCTGTCTTTGAGTAGCATGAGAGCTGCTGACTTTGTAATTTAGCTTATTCAGTGTGAGAGCATTTTTATGCCTATCTAAGTTGGTTCGTTTTTTATGAGGCCCGTATTTTCATCAATAAAAGTCTATCTATGGTGTGTTTAAATCCAGATTTTAATAGTGTGTGTCATAAGTAAGGAAGGTGTTATAATTTAGGGATACCGCTCTGACGCTGAGCAGTGTCAGTCAAAATTCAGTTTGCTGGCCCTGTTTTGCCTGGGCGGTATACAAAAACTTATATTATTATTATTATTATTATTAGTGAGTTAGTTTAGGTGCTTTTAAAAAACTTTATAAAACGTATACGTGTTCTAGTAATAATTTAACATTATTCAGAATACTAATTAATCTCTCCGAGTTCTGCCCGTGTATGTGTGAGATTCCCCATTAAACTGTTGTACAGAGGGCGTGTGTGTATGTGTTAATCACCAGAAGGAGATATCAAAATTACTTCCCCCCAAACGTATACGTGTTCTAGTAATATGTAATTTTAATTTAAGGTTCAATTAATTGTATGTTACCTGAAACAGGTCCACACTTGAATATACAGATAGTCCAATACTCCCATTAAAACCAGTCCCGCTAATACCTGTATACATCACAAATTAATAGTATGTGATTCAATAATCATGGGTCTTATAATTCATGTATAGCACGAATAACAACACTTTATAGCAGCACGTGAAGGAATTGCATTGTTGGTGTATTGATTAAACTAATAAAATAAAAATGCAATACCTGAGTTTGTTAGAAAGGATGAAGTTGTATTTTTAGTTCCAATCATCACCACTCCATCAGATTCTATAGATCCCTCACTGTCCGCCAGTCTCATTGAAACTTTGTCAACCAACTTAGAAATCTTCTTCTTTGAACTCTGACTGCAGTATTTTAAATATTAAATAATAATTAAAATTGATATTTTTGAATAATCATAGTTTATGAATTAGTTAGCGGATAGACTTGTTCAAAGTTTACTGTTTAGTTAGTTACTATTTCGACAATTGATAACCTGGTTTCAGATGCAGTACTGTCATCCGTTGTAGTTGAACTTTTGGACAAAATGACGCTGACAAGTGCTCCAGTTTTAGTTTTTGCTTCCGTATCCTCCAGATTAACTCCATTTATAAAGCTATCTCCATCATTTAGCAGATCTTCAGTACTAAGGCTGCCCAGCTCAGACACGTCCGCCAAGCACTTTGATCCCCCTTTATACTGAAATTAAAACGCGTTAGAAATAAGCAAAGTTCATTTCAGGCAGCATTTGCGTAACCATGGGTGATGGAGTAAGTGGGTTTTGTTGTAACCATGGTAACTACATGGTAACCATGGTAACTAAATGGTAACTGCATGGTAACTACATGGTAACACTTACCGGACACTCCATTGTAACACATCCACTGGAAACTGTGACACTGTTTTTACAGCTGATCCACTGCTGTCCAATTACACCGTTGCTTCTCATACATCCCTTTACAGAAACTAGCGGTAAGTAGAAGTTGGTATTTCAGAACGGTGGTATGTTTAAAAGTTTAACAGTATTTGGGGGGTTTTGGCGGGTTTTAACTAACAATTCTAGCATTAAATAACTTCCCGAGAGATTAATGTACTTTGGGAGTAAGTTGATTCAACAAGTTAATTAATATTAAATTAATTACATCTGTACAGTTATCACTCACTGTGTGACAAATGAAGGATTTGAATGCCTTGATAAGTGCAATTAAACTGACAACTGCTAAAATCAGCCTCCCCATAAACTCCAGTTTCCTTGTTACACTGCTGAGTTCCACATCCTCCCTGGTTAGAGGCAGGATCACACATTCCAATCAACTCATAATCTCCCGCAGAACATTCTGGACTAGATTTCTCTCCTGAAAAGAGAATTGGACAAACTTTATTTGTATAATACCCCCTTACCTGATATGGGAATCAATTAAAGTTTGAAATAATAGAGAAACGTTAATTCAGAGAGAGCTATATACAGTCGGACCCCGATTTAGGGGCCCCCGATTTAGTGGCACCCCGATTTAGGGACAAGATTTTTTCCCCCCGATATACGAAAATTAACATTATTTGAACCCGATTTAGTGGACACCCCGATTTAGTGGACAAGAGCCTTTCCCCCGAGGGTGTCCCTAAATCGGGGTCCGACTGTATTAGCGATTGAGAAAGTTGTGTGTACCTGGCTGTGTGTCACCGCTTTCAAAAGTCACATTGTTTTTGATGAAGATGACTGATGGGCAGGGACCTTGCTCACACAAACTCGCATCTTCCTCATCCCACTCACCCTGGAAGAGAAATAAATAATTAATGTGCAATTAATGGTAAATAATTGGTAATTACCTACTGCATAATTCCTTTATATTTTACCCTTAGCTAACCTTACAAATCCAGCGGTCCTATATCATAACAGTACATTGCGGTAATACCGTAGTAATGGTAAGCGGACTCTAGTGCTAAAATCACGAAAAGCGAAGTCGAGATTTCGGCCGTCAGGCCGGAAACGAGAGTTCGCTGTGCCTCTATACTCATTTAGAAGTGTTAGGGCTGTTATTTGAGTTCGAGTTTAGGGGTTAGTGTAAAGGTTAGGGTTAGATATAGAGTCCTCCTTGGGTTTAGATATAGAGTCCGTTAGCACTAGAGTCCGCCTACCATTGGTAATGACTATTTGGAACTAGAAAACATTGATGATGATGATGGTTTTACTCACATATTTATTACATTTCCTGGTAATTCTCTTCCCGGGGTTAACAGGACATTTCACGGCAGCTGTTTCCCCTGCAAACACTGTACTGAACGAGACCTCGCCCTAAGGTTACACACATATATTAGTAATATTTAATTAATGGTAATTAACACATATATTAGTAATACTAGTAAGCCCGCTCGCCCTACGGGCGAATGTCGGGGATGGTCAATGGTCATACAGTAAACTAAGCAAATAGTGTAGTATCATTTGAAATTTTTTAAATCAGTAAATTTATCAGGTAAATTAACCACAGCGATTCTTTCGACAGAAAAACCACGTGTCCTGAAGTATTTTATGAAGGAGCACATTTTCAAAATACTTTCACGTATTACTGCCATTTCTTATTAGTGCCATTGATACTTTGTTATTACGTGTGTTGACAACATTTTTTGAATAATAATCACCTCTTTTGTAGGATTCTATCACGTAGTCTATAGGCATCAGCGCCAGTTTGGGACATATGGCTCCTCCAAACTCGCTGGCGATTGTGTTGAAGTTGAGTAGTCATGTTCACGAAACGTGGTGAACAGGGGGTGAACAGATCAAATCGAGCAAACGATCAGTCACACAACCGGCAGAGAGATGAATCAAGGATGCACGTGCAGTTTAAGGCTCAAGCTGGCAGGTTGCCAGGGTCCCTCTAGCTCTAGGAACAACACGCGCAAAAGGCCATTTCCAGGAATTTTGTGCCATATTTGGTAAAAAAACCATCACCCATCATTTCCCTATTTGCTTTAATAATAGTATGATTTAATAAATTAATGGGTTATTGTAAAATGCGTTAATTAACAAATGTAACTGTTAACTAATCTATATTTACAATACGTAACATGTAACATTATTATTTATCAAATATTAACACCATGTAATTTAATTCTTACTTTTAGCGGTGGAAGAGTGTAGGAAGCAATCGAAGGACACTTGGGCGCCTTGGTACAGTTTCCATAATCCAAATCTAAGTTCCCATCCACGCAAGTTACTTTTATTGACCCCCCATAGGGGCATGCCACAGATTGGCCATGCGAGTAATTGAACACACCTGCATGATTGAATAACTGTTCACCCAAATGCTACTAATTTTAGGGCTCATGATCCCTCCGGAAAATTTTCAGTGCATTTGGCAGGAAATTGTCGGACCCCGATTTAACGCGAACGGAAGGATAATCTTCTCCCGATAAAGAAAATTAACAGTATTTGACCCCGATTTAGCGGACACCCTTTGCCCCGAGGGTCCGACTGTACTAAAAACTGTAAAAGTTTAGTTGTGTACTACCTGTCAGGCTAATGATCAGTTTGGTGTCACTGAATTTGTCCTCCCCATACCACGCTGCTGATTCAATGGTTTTAGTGGAACCCTCTGCCACGCAAACCTAGATAGAAATTTCTTATGAAACTATAGTTATGAATCAAAACTACATATAATAACTGTTTTGTTATGAATCAATACTACCGAAACTGAGTCTTCAGGACAAAACTTATGCCACTGTTACATTATGTGTGTACCTGGGGTTCGCATGAATTACTCAAAACAATTTTCTGTCCCGTGCATCCGTCACACTTCACCGTTACATTCCCACTGCTAGTAGGACAATTCAGCGTCTCCTGGAAAACAATTTTTATTTAATTTCAAATCCATCAATTAAATATAGTTATGTAAATTTAACTAGTGAACAATTAGTACAAATTAGGTCGATGTATTAACTATTAGTGAATCACTAATTTAATTAACTAACCTTTTTATTCGCGTAAAGTTGACTCGAACTGGTAACTATAGCAGAACTTGTAGTTGAGGAACCAACCCTTTCTCCTATATCAAGCTATAAAGATAAATATTAAATATTTGACAGGTTAAATAAGTTTTCGATATATCAGGGGAAGGGCTAAATATTTACGGCCGAATCAATATAAAATTTAATTCTAAAAGCCATATTTCTGAGTGGAAGGAGGCAGAGAGTAGCGGTAAATGGTGTCAAGTCGCTAGTGGCACTAGTGAGAAGCGGGGTTATCCAGGGGTCAGTACTAGGACCCATTCTCTTCATAATATACATCACAGACATAGCATCCGTCGTGAAAGGCAGTTCAATAAGGTGTTTTGCTGATGATACCCGCCTATTGAAGAGTATCAGAGGAGAAGAAGACGTGACAGTACTGCAAAGAGACCTGAATGCAGTGATAGCATGGTCGGAGAAGAACAACATGAACCTCCACCAGGATAAATTCGAGCTGATGAGACATAGTGGAATAAAGCGAAGCAAAGAGGAGAAAGCAGCCGTAGAAGGTATACAGGAGTTACCTCTCTCAAACGCGATGTTTTCGTATGAGACGGCAGCAGGGGTGCTCGAAGCAAAGGAGGACCTGAGGGATCTAGGAGTGGTGATAACAGCTGATCTGAAGTGGAAGAAGCACATTGGAAAAGTTGCAGAAAGCGGGAGGAAAAAGGCAGCATGGGTGTTTAGCGTCTTCGAGACAAGAGAAACCCAGCCGATGCTTACCCTCTACAAAAGCCTGGTGCGAAGCCTTCTGGAGTATGCATGCCCACTCTGGCACCCCTCAAAAATCGGGGACATTCAAACCCTAGAAGCGGTCCAGAGAAGCTTCACAAAGAGGATCGATGGTACGAAGGGGCTAGACTATTGGAGCAGGTTGTCAAAGCTCAACATGATGTCTCTCCAAAGAAGACGAGAGCGTTACATTGTGATTCATATGTGGAAGCTGCACAACAGACAAGTCAGCAATGATCTCCAGATACAGTTTAAAGACAAAGGTCGGACAGGGATCAAGGCAGTCGTACCACCAATGACCAAGACAGGATCGAGTGCAAACCAAACACTCTATGACGAGTCCTTTGCGGTCATAGGACCGAAGCTGTGGAACAGTATCCCAGCAGAGCTCAGCCGCATTGACAAGTTCGAGAGTTTCAAACGGGCCCTTACGAAGCACTTCAAGGAAATCCCGGATGAACCTCCTGTTCAAGGTTACAGTAGGAGGAACAACAACTCAGTGCTGGACTGGCTGAGAGATAAACCTGAAGGGTGTTCGCACGAGGCGATGACCCTGTTGCAGCAGAGGATCTGATCTTCTACAGCTTCGAACAACCTAAAGTGACTAAAGTGAGTGATATTACCTCTAAGCTTGTCGGGGAAGTGCATGGAAGAAGTTCAGTGCAATTGGAGTAATTAACTTGAAAATTCTCGTCTCGACAGACAAGTTCCCACCTTCCGCCACAGCAACTTCCAGCATCTTCCTCATCTCTGAAATATATAGTTTTAAATAAAAAACCTCCTCTAATTATTTAACTTTCTAATATTTGGATTTTTAACATCTGCTAAGTGGTACTGCAATCCATCATCCACAATCACGCAGAGCGTCTTGAACTTTTACTTTTATACCCGCCCTCCCTTCCATCCCATCCCTTCCGCCCGCCCCTCCCTTCCGCCCACCCCACCCGCCCCATCTGTCCACCCTTCCACCCACCCCAACCTTCCATCCCCTTCGTTTTGGCCGCCCCATCCTTCCATATTCCCTCCCTTACACCCGCCCCATCTCCGTCCCCCTTTCCATCCGCCCCACTCGCTCCTTCCGCCCCACCCTTACACCCACCCCACCCAATTCCATCAGCCCACCCTTCCTCGCTAATATGATGTCATATCCCTACTCATATTTGCAACTCCTGTTGTTAACTCACTTTTTTAGGATGGTATATATTTTGCTGCTGTTTGTGTACGCGCTGTCGTGCTTTCTTTGCTCTTTGTTATAGCACTGGTAGAAGGGACACACTTCACCCTTTACAGAGAAATCAGTTTTATTGGAGCTGCACTCCCTGCAAAAATGGGTGTGTGAGTATAGATCGTGCTGATATCAGCTTATAATAGAGATTAACATGATACAATTACAATAATAGTGCGTGCTGAAACGATATTATCTACATTAGAACAGAGATGAGATAAAATATTATATATATATTAGTTACCAGTCAAAGGAAACGCTGCCATTTCCAGAGCACGTTTCATTGATGCTTGTATCGTACGCTTTCCTTGGAACGATCCAAGAACCATAGTTATTCAGTTTCCTAGTCGCTTCACAGCTGTCTGGAGAAAAACGGTGAGTGTAGAGCTCGATATAGAACGACTTAATGTGTATAACCTCTTCTAGCAAATAAAAGTGACCCCGAAATTAACCCGAAATGAACCCGATTTGAACCCGATTTGACTCCGAAATGACGTGCAAACGCTCCCTGAGTTTACCCGGACGGTCCTACTACCCAATTGTTATTACCTCTACTAGCGACCAAGTATTTGCAGTTCTCATCGTCCAGATCAGCTACTGAAACAAGTTTCACAGTCCACAGAGCTGAGGAGATGGACAAACGGAACACCAGACTGAACCGTTAGCACCTAGAGGTTAAAATAATTAATAAATCGCTACATTACCAGCTTCATGCTAAAGTATTTCAAAACTATTTCAAAACTACTTGATATCTAACCTCTTTGGTCACAATGTTGCTGCTATAAGTTATTTCTAGAGTTACTGCATCGGAAGGAGGGGTGACCGAAAGCAAAATGTCCACGTTTTCTGTTGGGTTCCCGGTGTTAGATATCGCACACCGGGTTGTACTGAAAGAATTGCATGTCATTCGTACAATGTAATGTTATCATCATTATTGCATTGCTTACTTGGGGATAACTGCACTGAATAGAGCTATAGCCTATAATGTACATAGTATTGTTCGAGGTACATAGTGTTGCGATCAGGGTCATTGTTTGGTTGGTTGGTTGGAGGGTCATTGTTTATCGAGAAGCAATTTGAGGAAATGTTTTAAAGGGATTTTGCTTACTCTTTGGTGAAAAGTTGATTTTTTAAGATAAGTCCAGGATACAGATACGCATAGATATTGTGTTCTGAGGATTCCCCCGCCTCCAGATCCGTTAGCTCCACGATTGATGATGTCACTGGCACTTTTTGAAGATCATACACGTTGGTGCCTGGTAATAAATATATTGTTATACGTACAGCAGGCCAAGTCGGTAAACTTTATATATTTTAAAAACCGCAATTCTAAACTAAATCCATTATAGTTAAAATTATTATTTCTTTAATAGTTCAAATTATTGAGAAATTCAATGATCAGGTTATTAAAAAGTGAGGTTTAAAGTTTGTATATTACCTTCATTGTTACAAGGGCCCTTGGTTATAGTCGTTGTGCTGGTTGCGTCAGTCAATCTACACGTAGAAGTGAGAACAAAACTACCATTCGTATATTTCTGAATTCCACAACAATCTTGGGTGCAAATTTGTTAGTTTTGAAACACACTGGGCTGCAAATTTATTAGTTTTGAAACACATTGGGCTGCAAAGTTATTAGTTTTGAAACACATTGGGCTGCAAAGATATTAGTTTTAAAACAATTGGGTCGCAAAGTTATTGGTGTTAATAAACTTACCTTGGTCTTGTCGACATTCCTCCACTGCTTCTTCTTGAGTTAAATCGAATGATCCCAATGATGATATGCTGGAGTAAGACGAATTTTCTGCGATACAGAACGACAGGAAAACTGAAAAACATCTATGAGTTAAATGAATTTTTAGTTACAGAACTTTTAAGTTACAGAACATACAGAATATAGGACTGTGAACGGTCTTTACTCGATTACAGGAACTGTTGTATGTATTTACCGTATAAATTGGAATCAGATAACCAAACACTGTTAGCACTATACGTCTCCCCGCCATACGTTGCAGCGAAGTATAAAGATTTGGAGTTACTCGATTTGGGAAGTTGTAGCACAAGATCTTCGCTTATTTTTTGTGATTTCCCAGGTACCTGCCACGCTAAAAAATAAGTTACAGTTTCATTAACTAAAGTCGTCGATTAAAAAAGTATTCTTATTGAAACCTTCTTACCTAATTTAGATTCCAAAATCCCCAAAGTGTCAGACTGATAAGGAAAACTTGTAAAATTCAAAAGTTTTCCGGGTAACAGGTTACCATGCTCATACCTGCAGAAAACATGACAAATTATTCTAAAATAAATTTACTTAATTAAGTTATTAAATTAATTTACTACTTTGTACTTTTACCTCTTATATCGTCTTCTCAGTTCATTTTGTGTGGTCGGTGTCTCCAGATGGTCAGCATTGACCGCTGAGAGATACAACCCACTACTACTGCTGTTATGTATAACCATCACTCTCTCCTCGGTAACAACAGGATTTGTCAAGTCGTGGGTAGTAGATGGGGCTACGAGTTGGAGGTTTTGATAAAGTTGTGGAGAGGACGGATGTAATTCTATTTGAAGCTTTAATCCAGATCTCAGGGAGTTCGACTGGCAATTTTCCAGATCATCTGCAATTATAATAAAACTAAATTTTTTGATACTGTTGCATTTTATTATAAATTAAGTTTAACTTACTATAATCAGCCCAAGTATTATATGATACACTAAAAACAAAATAATGTATTATAATACTAACATGAGAACTGAGTTTTGTCTTTGTTCAGCTGTAGCGTGCAGGCTGAAGACCGTTTGAAGGATACATCTGTGTTTAGGAGGCTGAAAACCTTCACATAGGAGTCTCCTGTTGCTCTTGTTGAGTGGAGAGTGAAGGAAATACTAACACCAGCAGTCGTGTCACCTAACGAGTAAAGAATATAACAGTGCATATTTAAGGTGCATATGTAAGGTTTTCCACATATATAGAGATAAGGGGGGGCATGACAGTCAAAACTGAAACTCAGTTTTCAGCCACGTTTTGGTAAATCTGATAAAACACATTACCTATTGGTATTTTAATTCCATCCCCGTTGAGGGAGTTGAGGTCAAGGACTCCCTCGAGGGGTTGATAACTATCGGAGGATACACCGGCCAACCAGAGAGATAACAACACAATTAACATTAGCAACTATAATAATCTAATTAGCATAATTTTTACAACAATATAATTAATCTGAATAAAGAGATAATTCTGTTGTAATGATATGGACAATTGAGACTCGTTGGATTTCAGGATCAATATTGATCCTGAAATCCAACGAGTCTCAATTGTCCATATCATTACAACAGAATTATATCATCATGAGACTCATATCAAGCTGGACAACCAAACAATTGATTGAATAAAGAGATCTGAGCAAGAATTAAATAGGGAATAAAATCGAAAAATACCGGGAATTGAACCTCAATCTAATTAATCAATTATTCACAGCTGAGTTGGTACAATCATTGCAGTAAAATTTGGACAAAGTAGAAACAAAACGCCCTATAGTCGCGATAGTACTACATTTAGAATGGAGTACAGTGACGTTAATTGATTAAGAATGAATTTTAATTCTCAGACAAAGGTAGGATTCAAACTATACAAACATGTGGTGTACCACATGCTTTTTTTTCTATAGAAAAGATACCATATAGGTAGCATCTAAACGGCGACACGGATCTTACAAATATGTCACTCATTTCAACGAAATCAGCTTCAGTTTTACGAAAGGTAAAAGTTTATTGCAGTGCAGCCCATCTAGAATTCAATAGTTTAGCAAACAATATATTGAACTAGAAAGATTTTAGCATGATTCAAACAATATATTGTTTAGCAAGTAACAATAGACAATTACACTAGGAAGCGTTAGGGAATGAATTATACGAGCAAAGATAACTTGGGATTGAGGGCCCAACCTGAATCACTCCAAAAGAAAGCGGACCCCATGAGCGCAGGCACTAGGCAAAGACGAGAAGGAGAGAGAGGCGAGAGCAGAGAAGCGCGAGAAAAAAGAGAGAAGAGAGAGAAAAGAGAAGAGAGAGAGAAGAGCGCGAGCTAGAGAGAGAGAGAGAGAGAGAGAGAGAGCGAGAGAGGAGAGAGAGAGAGAGAGAGAGAGGAGAGAGAGAGAGAGAGAGAGAGAGAGAGAGAGAGAGAAGAAGAGTAGAGAGAGAGAGAGAGAGAGAGAGAGAGAGAGGGAGAGAGAGAGAGAGAGAGAGAAGAGAGGAGCGCTCTCTCTTCTAATACTCTCTGCTCTCTCTCTAGCTCTCCTCTCTCGTCTCTCTCTCCTATACTCTCTATTCTCTCTCTCTCCCTCACACACGGCACATGCACACACTTTCTCTCCCTCCTATTCAGTCCTCACACACCCGCAAAGCAGGAATTGTACAAATGTCCCCCCCCCCCCATCGCCTCATGATAATTCGCTGAGCAGGAAGTTAACAGACAGTATAAAGATTATACCAGAATTATATACTAGCTCCGACACAATGGGGGGAGGCGCAGTCTTGACTGAACCTTAGGTTTAAGTACTGACGATTTATCCCTGAAACCTGAAACCATGAGATTTAGGCGCAACGTCCGGGTTGATGGAAGTGAAGTTTAGGAGGTACCAAGCCAGGAACCGACTGATACAACCAATCAGAACTCGTTATTTAGGTCACGTGACTGGTTATAAGCCAATCAGGGACCAGTATTTCCTGATTCGGTCGGTACTATACCTGTACCAAGCACTGAAATGTCATGAATGATGAAATAGGTCCAGTTCTAAAAGGGCTGACTATTATAATATAGGTCCCTGTTTCAATTCCCGGTCAAACCAAGCATTTATATGTATTTCCTTGTTACTAATTATTGCTCAGATCTCATTACTAAGTGAATAAAGAGCTACTATAAAAGTGAATATAAAAAGCTCAATATGAAGTTTAATATAAGTGATAATATGAGAGTATGAGATGGGTAATGAACAATTTAAAGGCGTGCGTGTAAGATCACTACAAGATCATGAGCCAGTGCTAAGTGTGTACTCATCCAATTAAATGGGTTTCAAATTAGGACTTGTAGACTCATCCAAATGGGTTTCAAATTAAGACTTGTAGAGGATAAAAGGCAGGAACCGTTATTTATGTCACGTGACTGGTTATCAGCCAATCAGGGACCAGTATTTCCTGATTCGGTTGGTTCCTGATAAAAGGCCGTGCTCCTGAATATGGATCGTTGTCATGGTCTAGGAGATAAGTCCTTTACTCGTGACAATTGTATGAATGTGAGTCGGGATCAATCCCAAGTAGAGCGAAATGTGAAGTGAAAAACCCGATCAGAACAGTAGATAAACACAAATTATTGAAGCGTGTAAGAGGGAGATAGAGAGAAATATAGAGAGATAGAGTGAGAGAGAGAGAGGCAAAGAGAGAGAGAGAGAGAGAGAAAGAAAGAGAGAGAGGGAGAGGGAGATAGAAAGGGAGAGACAGGGGGAGAGAGGGAGATAGAAATGGAGAGACAGAGAGGGAGAGAGGGAGAGAGTGTAAAAAATAGTTGGGTTACACATGAGGCTAGTAGACCTACTATACGACCATATGAATTATGAATTGCCTGGAAAATTCTTCCTGTAACAATGAACATAATATACAGTCGGACCCCGATTTACCGGGATGCTCAGGTAAGAGGATTTTGCCCGTTGTAAATCGTGGTTTCGGTAAAGATCGTGGTTCCGGTAAATAGGCGTGGAGTCCGACTGTATTATATATCTGTAAAGTGAGTAAGCGCGGTTCTAGATCAAACAACAAAGCCACGCCGACACACTATAATAGGCAGCAAACCAACGGACCAGCTGTGCAGTTTACAACGGATGATTGTAAACGTCCCGGTCGTGAAAAGTACAATAATAAATAATTTGTGTACACTACTTTAATACTACATACTACTATAATAACTGCTACCACAATGTAATACCTATATAATACATTACTATCCAGTGTTGAGACTAATAGCAGCTGTACAATTATAGTTTTATACCAATGTGACAGAGGAATGAAGTTGTTGCTTGAGCTCAAGATACAAAAATGATCTTGATCATGCTTTCACAGCTAGATACAGTCATACCTGAAAAACCGCCATGTTCTCAAGATACAATTAAGTACAATTAAGTACATGCTTGCAATGTATTTAATTGTAATGTACTTGTAATGTACCGTACAGAGCTTCACGGCGTTTTGATTTTCATTGGGAATTAACATGCAACTAAATGATCTCTCGTTTAGTTCTAACACACCATACAAGCTCTTCATGTAATATATGTGTGCAAAAGAGCATCAAAACATATTGTAAGCAAGTTTCTACTAATACAATAATGCATCATATAGACTATGGATTATATAGTATTATATGGACCTGTATGTTATTAACTATAATGAGTGCTATCTAGCACTATGATGTTATTAAAGATTAGTTTAGGTGGCTTTATGAGCTATCCAATTGAAAGATAATTAATGCAGTTATCGTGGAGGTTTATCTGTGTGGGATGATGCTACATGAGGTCGACATTATGCCAAGCTCTGGATATGCGTCAGAAGAAAGAACTCAAGGCAGCGGATTACGGGGGCCCAAAAGAAATGCCCGAATAGATCGCCCGAAAGATCTATTTCCGCATTACGTGAAATCGTACTTTCACCGCACAGAAGGCACAGATGAATCTTTCTACTAGGTACTACTCAATGAGCTATTTAATAGCACTACCTAGTAGGTAGTGCTACTAAATATAACTATTGAGTACCCAGGGCCAGGAGTACTCCATAAATGCAGCGACTCTCATGCACGGGACATGATCAATATTTGAATTCACGATTTGAAATTAATAAATCGACAAAAGAACACTGTGATTATGGTTTAAAAATAAAAAAATTTACCCTTATTTTAACAAAAACGGTTACAAAGTCCTTACATTGTGGTTACCGTGCATTTTGGTTATCATGGTTAAAAAGTCCCTCTATCTTGTCTCTCTGCATCATGGTTACCATGGTTACAAAGTCCCTGCATCATGGTTACCATGGTTACAAAGTCCCTGCATCGTCACTACCTCGTCGTCCATCATTTATCTGCTGATATCCTTTAGAGCCGCCCCACCCTGGCAATCTGACAATACAGCGGAGTTTTATAAAGTCCAGGCAGTCGGTGCCGTGGAAAACCAGAAATATCGGAATTGTCATTAGACTTGTGGCAAGGGCCGCATCTCTGCAGGGGAATAATGTTATTTGTATATGTAGGCTGATACAGACTTGAAAAACGGGGAAATTATTATAGTCAGTCGATGTGAAAGAGAGAGGCCGGAACACGATTTAAATGGATAGTCAATTTAAGTCAAACAATTAATTTAGATCTATAGCTGGTCTACCTAGCTGCAGTACAGTTATACCTGCAGTGCTCCTTTTGGGGGCAGGTATCTGATGAACAACAGTCTTTACACGCCACGTGATGCATAAACCAGAGACCCAGGAAGGCGAGGAGAGACACCAGTTTACAGTTTAGTGATCCCGTGCCATAATAACCTGTCGCAGGAACAATTGGGTTTAGAACACACCAGTTGCAGTGCAGCAATTCCTGCATTTTCATATTTTATCAGCAGCAATCAGCATAGAAATACACCTAGACTTTACTACCTACCTCGTTGCTTGATGCGTGTGTAAATTGTTGCAAAGTCGAGAAGTAAGACAGTTACCATGGAAATTAGGATGACGATTATAAATACCATGAATAACTGGTCTGAACAATGATTCATGTTAGTATACACATGGGGCGCGGTAGTAGAGGTGGGAGGGGTTGGTAGGAGAGGTAGGAGGGGTGGGAGAGGTGCAGGAGGGGTGCAGGAGGAGTGGGTGGTGGTGGTAGGGATGGGTGGTGGTATAGGGATGTGTGGTGGTGGTAGGGATAGGTGGTGGTGGTAGGGATGGGTGGTGGTGGTAGGGATGGGTGGTGGTATAGGGATGTGTGGTGGTGGTAGGGATAGGTGGTGGTGGTAGGGATGGGTGGTGGTAGGGATGGGTGGTGGTGGTAGGGATGGGTGGTGGTGGTAGGGATGGGGTGGTGGTAGGGATGGGTGGTGGTAGGGATGTGTGGTGGTAGGGATGGGGTGGTGGTAGGGATGTGTGGTGGTGGTAGGGATGGGTGGTGGTAGGGATGGGTGGTGGTATAGGGATGTGTGGTGGTGGTAGGGATAGGTGGTGGTGGTAGGGATTGGTGGTGGTGGTAGGGATGGGTGGTGGTGGTAGGGATGGGTGGTGGTGGTAGGGATGGGTGGTGGTGGTAGGGATGGGTGGTGGTGGTAGGGGCTGGGTGGTGGTGGTAGGGATGAGTGGTGGTGGTGGTAGGGATGGGTGGTGGTGGTAGAATTTTCCGTTTTAAATTTTTCACAATAAAGGTACCTGTATATTGACTAGTTGGATGATATGTTACGAACCAAGAAACCACCATAAACAGGGAGCATTCCGTTGCCTTAGCAACACCAACAATGATTCTCAATACCACCGTGACGTCACTTAGCAGACCACTATAGATCCTGGAACATGTCACATGTTAAATAACTGTTTGACAGACATTATAACATTTATAATAATACTTATAATAATAGTACTTTAGCCTTTTAATCAAATACAAAGTTAGGTTTATCATGATAAAAATATGATATATCATTCACTGGTTTTGGGAAAAGAATTTGAGATCAGCCTGCATTTTAAGTCAGTGACTTAAAATGCAGGCTGAGAAGTGAGAAACTTAAAGCCTCAGGGCTCATTCCGGCTATGTTTCTATGACTATAACTGGTTATCTGCAGGAACCGATCGACACAAGTAAACAACCAATCAGAACTCGTTATTTAGGTCACGTGACTGGTTATCAGCCAATCAGGGACCAGAATTTCCTGATTCGGTCGGTTCCTGGTTACCTGTCGTAAAGTGAAGCAAAGAAGACATGTTTGAGTGCAAATACAACAGTAGAAACCATCCAAACGACTCTGAGCGGATCAGGGGCTTGGGATAGAACAATGGAGAGGATCTTGGCGACGTTACAGGGAGTTTTAGCTTCCTCGGAATCAAATATCCACTCCTGCGAGTTTTTTGATTAATATTGATTAGT
The DNA here is from genome assembly GCA_020137815.1 of Hormiphora californensis. Taxonomy (NCBI): domain Eukaryota; kingdom Metazoa; phylum Ctenophora; class Tentaculata; order Cydippida; family Pleurobrachiidae; genus Hormiphora; species Hormiphora californensis. Next base: position 3,600,753 of record CM035361.1, on the reverse strand, counting down.
TTTACTGATGGTCCTTGTCCCGGATAGTGCTCTACTCCTCCTGCGAGTTGCATTGATTAATATTGGTGACATAGACACCTGCCGCGACGTGCGGTGGGTCGCGCCAGGTGTCTATGTCACCAATTATTGATATTGATTAATTTTATTGAAACTGGTTATGTTTTTAAAGAAATATAACCCTAATACACACACTTAATTATTTCACTGTGACACTCGGTTCATTTATAGGACATTATAGGTGATAACTGTTGAGGATTATTATAACAAAGTACCTGAAGGTAGAGCGCTGTGACATAAACACATGCAATTGAAGCAGTGGTTAGGCTTGCTGTTATCCCGACTCGCACCGGGAGATACGTCATTATACCTAGTGTAATACTACTGCAAACTAGCAATTAAATAAAACACTAGTTTTTGATATTTTACTCCCTCCTCCGTCGCGTCGAGTTCTCCCTCCAGATAAATCCCTACACAAATACAGTATAGTAACGTAATGCAAAGTAAGCTGCATGTTTAATGGAAGCGAAATCTAAAACAGTTTTTTTGAGGTGATGCAAGTAAAATGGGAATCAACAGCAACAAACAGGGTCGGGAAAACAATAATTTTCGGTGTGTTGGGCAGATTCGAGCCCTCAATAGTCTCTCTCACTCGCAATATCTTTCTCTCTCTCTCACTTTCTCTCTCTCTCTCTCTATCTCTCTCTCTCTTTCTCTCTCTCTCACTTCCTGTCCCTCAGTAGTCAGCTGTGTTGTGTTGTCTGCATTTGTCAGCTCAAAAATATTCGTGTTTGAAAAATCGGCCGTGAAAATTGCTCAGCCATTATTAAGATAATGAAGGAGATCATAAACACAGTAAACTAAACATTAATCAATAACATAATAGTTAGTGACAGGATAAGTAACCCAGTTATAGTGATTTAATTAATAACTAGTAGTTCAATGGACTCTAATGTGGCTGTGGATAATTCGGAGGAGGGAGGCACCAGTTTTCCAATTGCAGAAGATGGAGAGACTACGGAGTTACTACAAATGAAGACGTTCAGCAAATCAGATGTAATCAGTAACTTTGGGACAGTTTTGGGTAGTTTTGGGCAGTTTGGGGCAGTTTTGGGTAGTTTTGGGCAAATTTAGGCAGTTATATTACACAGTTTCTAAATTCTAATACTTGATTCATTTTTTGATTTACTTGTTTGGTGTTTCACTGACACACTATATTTCTCAGGGTGCGTTGTTGCAACGGGATCCGATAAAAAGGTTGTCAAATAGATTAGGGCCTGGAGGAGCGGGGGGTTCAAGGCAATCAATACATGCCTCGGGATATAATTTCTTCGAAGACAGTGAGTTTTGCCCAGTTAATCGGGGTCGAATACCATAAATTTCCTATACCGGGAGAAATCTATCCTTCCTGTATAAATTACAATTGTGGTAAATCAGGTGGCCCGATTGTAGATATCTAATTCTCACAGGTGATTCTAATTCTCACACAGGTGATTCTAATTCTCACAGGTGATTCTAATTCTCACAGGTGATTCTAATTCTCACAGGTGATTCTAATTCTCACACAGGTGATTCTAATTCTCACAGGTGATTCTGATTCTCACAGGTGATTCTAATTCTCACAGGTGATTCTGATTCTCACAGGTGATTCTAATTCTCACAGGTGATTCTAATTCTCACAGGTGATTCTAATTCTCACAGGTGATTCTAATTCTCACAGGTGATTCTAATTCTCACAGGTGATTCTAATTCTCACAGGTGATTCTAATTCTCACAGATGATTCTAATTCTCACAGGTGATTCTAATTCCCATAGGTCATTCTAATTCTCACACAGGTGATTCTGATTCTCACAGGTGATTCTAATTCTCACAGGTGATTCTAATTCTCACAGGTGATTCTGATTCTCACAGGTGATTCTGATGCATCTGAGGTTGTGACAGCGGGGTCGAACACAGTTGAACCCCCGAAAGAACACGCTACTACCCAGGTTAGAAATAATGAAAGCACTGTCAGCTGCCAGTATAATCTGTGACAGTCCGTCATACACATTTTTATTTGGAATTTTCATTTGGAATTTTCATTTGAAAACCATCCACGCGCATGCACGTGCAAGCTTCAAACACAAGTTAGAACCATGGGACTTTCACTAAAGTGATCCTTGGATCAAAACAAATAAGTTGGTGAAGGTCCCGTGCTTCTAACTTGTGTTTGAAGCTTGCACGTGCATGCGCGTGGATGGTTTTCAAATGGAAATTCCAAGTGAAAATTCCAAATGAAAATGTGTATGACGCCGCGTGACCTAGTGCCACCACGGCTAAATGAAACCCCAATAGCCCTCGCTTAGGTTTTGTCAAATTTTCCACGGTCATTGCTCCACCTATAATAGGTTTTGTCGAATTTTCCACGGTCATTGCTCCACCCCCTAATGAGATACTTATTAATTAATTAACTAATTAATTAATTCTTCAGGATATACCAGAGGTACCGGGTTTGCTTTACTCTGTTGCAATTCTACTGTTAAATATCGGGTTTGTTATCGGCGGCACCTTCGTCTTTATGTACTACGAGAACAAGGCAAGTTTTTTATTTTCATTCAAAGTAACACGCCGATTTACCGAGCAAAACCCTTTCCCCCGAGTATCCCGGAAAATTGGGGTCCAACTATATTTAAATGCAATCACCTCTATTTGATAGGAGTTCTACAGTATGTAGAGGTGATTTACCAGAGTTGATCAGTTTACCAGACGAATAGTTTCCCCAAATTATGATATTGAATAAACATATTGGATAACATTTGTATGATAACTCTTTTTGACAACATGTTCTTTCTATAACTAAACAGGGGAATCAAGAGAGTAATGCAGAAGCGTACAAAAACTTGCGTCATTTTGAAACCCATCTCGATGAACCATACCCTCTTCTAACAGACCTTCTTAAGCTTCAAGGCAATGTAAGAAGATTTAAAATATTTCTGCTACAGGATAAATAGCAGACCCCTACCCATTTTCAGATGCTTCGAAAGAACCCCAACCCCGGAAGCCCTCCTCCCAACCACCCTGCCCCTCCCCACCACCCCACTCCCACCACCCCACCCCACCCCCACCACCCACGGCCCACACCCACCACCCAACCCCACCACCCACCCCCCACCACCCCACCCCTACCCACCACATCGCCTCTATCCACCACATCACCCCAAACCCAGCCACCCCACTCCCACCACCCCACCCCAGCCCCCACCCCCACCAATTTTAAGATGTGTCGAAAGAACAATGATCGAGTTGGAAACGATTGGGTATTTTGGGGAAGCTTCCAGTACTGTAACACAATCATAACAACACTTGGTAATTAAGAAACAATTTAATTTCAGTTAGATTATAATTAAATAACAAATTAATTAACAACTAAATTACAGTTAAATTACATACAATTACATACAATTAAATTACATACAATTGATTTAAATTTAGATGATCGATTGTACATATCATGATATACTTCTTAATTATTTATAGCTAACAACATCAATTATTAGTCAATTAAGGGTACACCGACCGAAATTTTTTGTCGAGTGCAGGGCAATCTCTCACCGTAGGGTTGTAGGCCATGCCAAGGAGACCTCAAATATGCAATTTGAGCTCTCAAGTCGAATTCATATTTTTGCTACAGCTGTTTAAAAAATGGCCTGTAAATTCGTTTTTGGCATCTCAAAAAAATTTTTTTAAAGATAGGAGCATGAAAATTTGGGGATTTGAAGAGGACATGAAGGTGAATAACCACAAAAAATTTTTTTGCAATCCGAGCTGATTTCCGGTCCTGAGATGGATTTCTTTTTTTCCACTTTAACGCCCTATTTGGCAAAGTTCCGAAAACATGTGAAAGCTGTAAATTGGTGAAAAGTTGCGTCTAACGATTATCTAAGTGGCCTTAAATTTTGGGCGTATCCTTATTTGAGATAAGCTGTACAGAGTTTTTTTTTGTGAAAGCCGTCATTTCAGAAATAAATAAATTCCCTGTATCTCAAAAACGGCTGATCGTAGAGACCTGAGACTATGCTTAAACGATTCAGAAGGTCCGATTTTGGGGGGGTCTTCTGAGAGACATTTTGTTCCTACTTCAACCGTTTTTGCTGTAATTGCGAAAAACAAAAATTCATCTTCGCCATCGTGGATTTTTTGTGATTTTGTTTTTGGTGATTATAGGGACCCATATGGACCAAATAGTGAAGGAATTAGCTTGTTACACATTTTTCCATCGTTTCGGTCCTTTCCTAGCCAAAATTCCCTAATTACAGGATATTGGAGTTTAGCTTTTGCCCTTTTCATAGAATTTGTTTTTCGCAGTTACAGCAAAAACGGTTGAAGTAGGAACAAAATGTCTCTCAGAAGACCCCCCCAAAATCGGACCTTCTGAATCGTTTAAGCATAGTCTCAGGTCTCTACGATCAGCCGTTTTTGAGATACAGGGAATTTATTTATTTCTGAAATGACGGCTTTCACAAAAAAACTCTGTACAGCTTATCTCAAATAAGGATACGCCCAAAATTTATGGCCACTTAGATAATCGTTAGACGCAACTTTTCACCAATTTACAGCTTTCACATGTTTTCGGAACTTTGCCAAATAGGGCGTTAAAGTGGAAAAAAAGAAATCCATCTCAGGACCGGAAATCAGCTCGGATTGCAAAAAAATTTTTTGTGGTTATTCACCTTAATGTCCTCTTCAAATCCCCAAATTTTCATGCTCCTATCTTTAAAAAAAATTTTTTGAGATGCCAAAAACGAATTTACAGGACATTTTTTAAACAGCTGTAGCAAAAATATGAATTCGACTTGAGAGCTCAAATTGCATATTTGAGGTCTCCTTGGCATGGCCTACAACCCTACGGTGAGAGATTGCCCTGCACTCGACAAAAAATTTCGGTCGGTGTACCCTTAATTAGCTACCTATGTCAATTAATTGGGATAATTAAGCTATTTTTCAGGTTATGGTTTGGTTTACCCTCACACTGACATTGCTAAATATCTCACCATGATTTATGGTTTATTTGGAATCCCAATCTATCTTGCATACCTCACATATGTTACTGACTACATCAAAACCTCAATCGATGACGTTATAATTTGTATATCTCGGGTTAGTGATGACGTCATCAGGAAATACTGGTCCCTGATTGGCTGGTAACCAGTCACGTGACCTAAATAACGAGTTTTGATTGGTTGTTTAGTTGTTTCGGTCGGTTCCTGAAATTCAAAGTACGGAATTTATTAGCGCTGACAAGCACTTTCATTTGTTTCATCGCATGTTTCATTTCAGTTGACTCAATGGAAGTGGATAGTTGATTCGATAGTTCGGTTGTCCCTTTTCAAAACATTCCTCTGCACAATCGGACTGGCAATATATACAGGTAAAACCTTTTAGCCAATATGTTTATCAACCAATCATGAATGAACAAACCAATTTAATAACTAGTTAATAAATCAAATATCTAATTAACCACCTAACTAATTAATCAACTAATTTATTAACAACCTAACTAATTAATTAACTAATTAGGTATGCACTTGTGGGTTGTGTACCCTGAAGAGAGGGACTGGGAGGAGAATCACATGAATCCATCACTACTCGAAATGCTCTATTGGCAGGTATAAATAGCAGGAACCGACCAATCAGAACTCGTTATTTAGATCACGTGACTGGTTATCAGCCAATCAGGGACCAGTATTCCCTGATTCGGTCGGTTCCTGATAGATAGTACAACTGTTGTGGATCATTTTAATAGGCGTACTAATTACAAGGTTCTATTATGATAACACACCCCCCCCCCCCCCCCAGGCGATTAGATTTACCACTATCGGGTTTGGTGATATTGTCATGTTACTGAACGACGAACTACCTAAACTCCTCTCCATAACAATGGTGGGACTTCCAATTGGAATCAGCTGTATGACACTCTTTTACGATAGTATCAGGTGGGTAATAATTTAATGAATAATTTAATGAATAATTGATTAGATAAATTGATTAGATCTGTTATACTTTTCATCAGACGGGGGGATGGCGGCCAACATCGGCATGCTTAGCAAACTATGTTTGTTTTGTTAATTCAGAAGTTAACGGTCTGTAAATACCCCTGTAATAATTCGTGTAACGTTTTTTGAATTTTCCAACCCACGTCTGCTTATATACACTGTAATTACAATATACTTTTCAGGAGTGTGTCCGGAGCTAAGTGGTGCCGTGCCTGCAACATGCACTGCTGCAATAAAAAATAGGATGAAAATTAAATGATTGTTTTGAGAACACTGACTTCGATTAATATTTGATATTATTAAAGATGTTTATTGCCATGTTTCATTCATAAAGTTTATCTAGTTTCCAAAATAAAACTTTGTTCTGCAATGATTTTCCGGAAAACCCTTAAAAATGACAGTCAAGGGCAAAGACTACACTTTGGTAATCGCCACTAAAGCTTTCATGGGAACTACATATAGGTCGCGCTGTCATTTCTGATAAAAAATGGGCGCATTTACGGCCATTAACGCGCTCAACAAAATGGGCCTATTTCTCAACAAAATGGGCCCATTTCTCAACAAAATGGGCCCATGGCAAGCGATCATATTCCTAGTCATCTATTCCTTTCATCTTGATTTGGAACATCCTCTTCTTGGGATCTGGAACATCATCTACTGCAGTCCTCTCCTCGGGATCTCAGATCTCGAACATCTATGAATCGGAATCTCAATATATTCGTGAGACTTTGTTTGTTGAGCTGTACGGCCACCCTACCACCCTATAATTTCGAAAATTGTTTTGTACAGCTCCCTTTCCCAGCAGTCTTGTCTTGAGACAAGTTGTAGTTGAATTGTAGTCCAGTTCGTTTCCTCGGCAAGGCAGACTGAGCTACACAAAACTGAGCTACACAAAAACTGAGCTACCTTCAAATGAAAGTACACACAAACCAGAATCTTCAAATTTTATACTAATTTTATAACGCGTTGTTTGTGTCGTGGTCTAGACGTAGTACGTCTGGAATTTTAAAAGGCTGCCGACTGGTATCAGGCGTTCTGGCGTTATCAAATAAATATCTAAGTTATTTGAATAAAAGTAGTAACTGACACAACTAACTAACACAACTAACTAACACAACTAACTAACACAACTAACTAACACAACTAACTAACACAACTAACTAACACAACTAACACAACTAACAAAAATAATATAAACACTGTTCAGGCTACGGCTATTTTCTACTGAGACCTGAGATGAGAGATCCCAGGTTTCAGTGACGGCTACTCCCTGAGATAAGGGAATAACCATCACTGAAACCTGGGATCTCATGTCTCAGTTGAAAATAGCCGTGGCCTGAACCTGAGGTTCAGGTACGACTGTTTTCACCCGATGTGTCAAGGAGAATCGTTTATCACTTATAAATCAACATACCGAAGCAATAAGGTACACCACTTGACCATGATTCATCATCGCCACAAGTCAATGTATCATTCCCCACAAGGATATAGTTGGCAGCACATTCGATCGTCACAGTTGTCCCTACTGGTGAAGCAGCCCAGTTTTCTTGTGTTGATCCCTCAACAGTAAAAGCAGGGCACTCAGCTGAATGGATTATAATTGATTTGAGTTCATTATAATTTTAAGGTGATAATTTTAAGATGATAAACACGCAATGGGGGAAAAACAGTCGTGCCTGAACCTCAGGTCAAGTGCACGGCTATTTTCCACTGAGATCTCAGGTTTCAGTGACGGCTATTTCCTGAGATTTAAGTGAATAGCCGTCACTGAAACCTGAGATCTCAGGTCTCAGTGGAAAATAGCCGTGGCCTGGACCTGAGGTTCAGGCACGACTGTTTTCCGCCAATACAATAACCAGAACCTTCAAATTGTATACTAATCAGGCTAAAAACTTTTTGTTTGTGTCGTGGTCTAGACATAGAATTTTAAATCAAATGGCTGTATCAGGTGTTATCAAATAAATATCTCATTATTAAATTTAATAAAAGTATAGTAACTTAACTGACAAAACTAACTAGCACAACTAACATAAACATAAGGAATTGACGGGAGACGGACGCTAGGTCTAACGCCTAAGTCTAATCGGACTCTAAATATAATACTTAGAGTCCGCTTTTTTCTCAAAATACAGGGATGATGACAGGAGGACTCTATGTCTAACAAGTCTAAAATAGGAGGACTCTATGTCTACTAAGTCTAAAACAAGGGGATGTTAAGTCTAAAAAATATCGGTATATAGTAGCTAAGTCTAAAATCGTATAGATTGCGAGCGATCGTTTCCAGCCGTTAGGCCGGAAACGAGAGCTCGCTGTGCTCCCTAACCGGTCCAGAATGGTTAGGGTTGTTGTTTGGGGTCGAGGTTAGGGTATTATTAGGGTTAGATTTAGGGTTGGGATTAGGATTTAGACCTAGAATCCGGGGACTCCTTGTCTAACGCCTGAGTATGGGGGACTCTATGTCTACCAAGTCTAACACAGGGGGGACTCAATGTCTAAAAAATTGTGCTAAATCTAAAAATTTCCGGATTCTATGTCTAAAGTCTAAAGTTAGACTTAGAGTCCGTTTTAGACTTAGAGTCCGCCTTTTTTTAGACCTGGAGTCCGTTAGACTTAGAGTCCGCGACCCGGGATTGACAGGTATGTGATGACTCACATACCGTACTTACATACAGTACTTACCTGCTTCACACTCCGCCAGCGCCATTGTCCAAGAGTCCGGTGTAATACTGCTCCAATCCCATGTTTTACTGCTTCCACCATAATTAGTACATATCACTTCCGTTATTGTAGAACCATCTATCTTTGGTAGAATGCTTGTCTCGGCATCAGGTACATATAATGTTGAATGATTTACCTGATAGTTAGTTTGTTCTAAAAATATAGTAAAGTTTTCTTCTATTGCTCTCACGATTAACGACAGCTAGAAAATATTATGTACAGTTCATGGTGAGAGCAATTAGACAGTAAGGGTTTTTAGAGATAGATCGAAAGATCTAGAAAGAGAGTATGTAACAATGTAACATTTTACACTATATTTTTCTCTGCCCGGGTGAATTCAGCGTTATATGTTAGAACATAATGAAATAATTCTTGTTAAGATGAAAATCTTGTATTACTTTTATTATCCAATGGGTCTTCATTTACTTCCATGGCTGTCGTATTGTAACTCTTTTCATCTAACTTTTCAATATCACAGTTGTTACCATCTGCAAGACAGTAGTATACTACTATAGTAGTGAGAGACCGCTTCAAGTTCAAGTCCTTCTTTGAGAACCGCTTTGTGGTCAAGCAAAACGCGGCAGTCAATCAATAATCATATATTATGTGTATTGTGTGAAATTATATGACAAACCTGCAGTGAGAACAACTGTTCCACACAATGCAGCTGTGAAGAGAAGGAGGCGTATCATTTCAACACTCACATATATCACATATATCACTATAAAAGAGGGTGTTAGGGAGTTATTGGTACCCGGGGAGGGGGGGGGCTGCGATTTTAGCCAAAATGACTTCAAAAATTTTCGGGCATCGCTCTCGCTCATTAGTTATGACGTAATATTTTCATTATTTTAACTTTCATAAAATTGCTCTATTTTGAGGAAAACAATGGAAGTGCATCCATTCCAATCCAGAGCGCACAGATTTTTCTGTAGAGCAATTTTATGAAAGTTAAAATAATGAACATATTACGCCATGTCTAATGAACAAGACAGAATTAGAAATTTTCGATACCGTAGCAATGGTCTTGCTGGTACTCCATCCACTAAGTTTTGTGAGAAAACACGGCGGTCCGCTAACGGCGCACCACTCTTACTTTAAAATCAAAACTCAAAAGCTCTATCGCTTTCAAAGTTGTTTTTGTGGCGCTTTGAAGCTGATTTTCCAAGACATAGCAAATTATATAGCGCTGTTTAGTGTTTATAATCGATCGAAAGCGCTTTACTTAGCGTTACAAAGGGGGAAACAGTCGTGCCTGAGTCTGATTTTCAGGCCACGGCCATTTTCCACTGAGACCTGAGATCTCAGGTTTCAGTGACGGCTATTCCCTTAAATCTTAGGGAATATCCGTCTGCTGCACTGAAACCCGAGATCTCAGGTATCAGTCTACTGGAAAATAGCTCAGGTTCAGGCACAACTGTTTTCTCCCAAAGGAAGGGAACTCAGCTACAAAGATCATCCAGGCAGGGGAACACTAGATTTAGCTTGTTGTTCTGCAGTACAGGGCGTTGCGAGACAAAAACCATCGCTATAACGTCTCAGCCAATGTAGTGCTAGAAAAAAGCCGCGTGTTCCTCACGTGACAGCCAATGGGAGAAGGCAACGATCAGTACTGCAGAACAGAGTCTAGCTCAAGGAGAGGAAATTGGAATTGAAGAGAGGGAGAGCAGACTGAATCGGCAACGTTGAAGAGATACAGAGAGAGAGAGAGGAGCGAGAGAGAGAGAGAGAGAGAGAGAGAGAGAGAGAGAGAGAGAGAGAGAGAGAGAGAGAGAGAGAGAGAGAGAGAGAGAGAGAGAGAGAGAGAGAGAGTGAGAGAGAGAGAGAGAGAGAGAGAGAGAGAGAGAGGGAGAGAGATAAGGGGAAGGGAGAGCAGACTGAAGTCAGGCAGTGCAGTTGTAGAGATAGAGAGAGCTAATGGGACTCAGCTGACCTTTGTTTGAAGATTGTTTGGGGAATCGGGAATCGGGAGAGAACGTTTATGTATAGAGGTAGCAAAGCAAAGCAAAGCGACCTGGAAAAGTACAATGTCGGGGTGCTGATATCCCTTTTCGGTACTGATCTCTCTGCAGCATATGTCTCTTTCGAGTCTCTCAAGAGAGCCCCTACCAATCATAGCTTGGCTGACTTGACAAGGATCAAAAACAGCGCTACATATAAACCCAGGTTTATATCGATTATATGCAGGAACCGACCGCGACCGACCAACACAAGTAAACAACCAATCAGAACTCATTATTTAGGTCACGTGACTGGTTATGACCCAATCAGGGACCAGTATTTCCTGATTCTGTCGGTTGCTGATTATATGACACCACCATACCTAGCATTATTGATAAAGATGGACGAAGAAAAATGTTAGCACCCCTAAATAGTTATGATAAACCCTCAATAGATATAGGGTAATTGGCAATTTGCAGTTACTGCATTTTAGGCTTGGTAGCCGTCGGTTTAAATAAGGGGGTAATACCCTTGGGGGAAAAACAGTCATGCATGAATATCAGTTTCAGGTCATGGCTAATTATCCCTTCGAGACCTGAGATCTTAGGGCTATTTGTGGCTCCCAAGGGTCCAACTCGACATCCCACTTTGCAGATCTATTACTGCCACGTTGGAGCGATGCAGTAGATCCATGATCTCCACCTTTTTCAAATGTGACATGTGTGATATTCGGACATTTTTAATTTCCCTAGAAACCTAAATGCTTAGGTTGCTAGGGAAATTCACAAATTCCACACATAGAGTGCACCATTCATTTAATTACAGATCGTAGTCTAATTTAGTCTAAACACACACCCCCCCCCCCTCTCCCTCTATAATATCCAACACACATTTTAATAGTTCGTTTGTTGCCATTTATGTTGTACTGCAGCGCCGTGGACCCCCGCTCATATTAATTTGAGAATCAAATCGGGGGGTCTGGTGCCGCCAGACAAGTACAGCTCGTCCCGTCATTTCATTACCAAGCTTGCTAGCTTATAGCTATGATAAATATCTAGGCCCTTAGATACCTATAGCTAGATTCTAGGGCTGCCAACTCTTCACAATACACAATTATATATGTCGCACTTTTGATAGTTTACACATTTTACACACACAAACTTTCTCTCTCTCTCTCTGTATCTCTCTCTTTTTCTCTCTCCTGAGATTCCTGTCTGTCTTGTTACCACGCTACACAGCTTCAACTGAATCCTAGCCTTGCCCTGTACTTTACAAATGTTAGAACAAATCAATTACAATTGATTTGTAATTATAATACTTGGTGAAAGTAATTGGTGTCCTTGCCGATTGGTGTCTAATTGATAATGAAGAGGGCGCTGACATCCAGTTCTATCGGTTCCACCCTACCTGACACCTCCAGGAGATCCCCCAAATCTAAACCAGGTAAATTGCATATCCACTATGATAGATTTATGAGGTATGTCATCGCTACTAGGGTCAACTATTGAATTAGTACTGCAGTCGGACCCCGATTTAGTTGCACCCCGATTTAGTGGCACCCCGATTTAGTGGCACCCCGATTTAGTGGCACCCCGATTTAGTTGCACCCCGATTTAGTTGCCCCCGATTTAGTGGCACCCCGATTTAGTGGCACCCCGATTTAGTGGCACCCCGATTTAGTGGCACCCCGGTTTAGTGGCACCCCGATTTAGTTGCCCCCGATTTAGTGGCACCCCGATTTAGTGGCACCCCGATTTAGTGGCACCCCGATTTAGTGGCACCCCGGTTTAGTGGCACCCCGATTTAGTGGCACCCCGATTTAGTGGCAGGATTTCCCCCCGAGGATGCCACTAAATCGGGGTCTGACTGTAGTAGATTTCATATATCATGGAAGGAAGCTGTCAGTCGTATATTCAACCCGACTATTAATTGATCAACTGTGTATTTCAATGTACTTATTGACTGTCATTTTGTGTACATTGTATAATTCTAATGTACAGTGTATTCTAATGTACCTCAAGACTTGTTTTGCTGCCATGTCGTGACGTATTGTGTACTTGTATTATAACTACTGCACTTGTATGCAAGGTATGTACTTGTATACATGGTATAGCCACTGCACTTGTACAACTTGTATTAATAAGTTTGGACACGGGTTATCATTCATTACATGCAGATTGCAGTTAAGTAAACATCTTGTTTTACAATATACAATGTACATTATTATACATATATTTTCAAAGAGGAGGTTGTCTAACGTTGTATTTTATACATCAAAACAGCTGATATCGTGCTACCAGTTTATACCTCTGGGTATACTGCAACACAGTGGATAGTACCCTAAATGTTCTTTTGCCGATGTCTTCCCTCATCGAATAGTTATTAGTTGTTTTGTGTTTTGGTGCAGAGTTGTTTCTTTGAGGTTTTATAGTTCTCATCCTTGATGCGGAGATTGTCAGATAATATGCATATTATCTGATAATCTGTCACATGTGACATGTATATTCTGAGTCATCATGGTTCCAGACCTTCCAGAGTCCATGGACAATAGAACAAAACAGTGTATAGATACACTATTTTCAGTTCTATAAAGGAGCAAAGGACGGCTACATGTCCAATTCTATAAAGTAGCTATTGTTTGTTTTATACTCTGCTTCTTTGTCGCTATAAATGTATAGACAAATTAAACTACCGCCCATTGTCAAATTAAACTTTCCTCTTGAATTACTGTTTGTTCTTTTAAAGTAACAGTTTCCCAACATTTGGTCTGCCAGCCCTTTCTCCTCACACTGAACAAGTACCCGCAACGTCTGTAATCCCTATAAATTAATTATCCGCTCACCCCGCTGCTGATGGCTGATCTGGAACCTGAGGAACAGAGTGAAACAGAACATCAGATCCTTAATGTTGACATTACTGAAGAAAGCAGTCATGTTGGTAACCATGGTAACAGCGCCCATGTTGGTAACCATGGTAACATAGGGTGTTATCATTCCAGGACAAACAATACTTTACAAGGGTTAACCGTGGATCAGCAGTTATTGCATCACATCTACCAACCATTAACAGGTACCTATACCATTGACAGGTGCATGTATTACAGAAAAATAGTTGTTATTTTGAGTCTGATAGTGATACAGAGGGGTATTCCACTCAAATGATGTCATTGGGTATGAGACAGAATCATATGTTGTTTAGGGTCGAGAGTGTTCAACATAGTCTCCAAAAAACAATTCAATGTGAGAATATATCCCATATCATGCATTCATTCGATGTACCGAGTTTGAGACAGAATGACAGAAATCTTGTTTAGGGTCGAGAGTGTTCCACTTTAACATAGTCTCCCAAAAATCTCCCATGTGCAAATACCCATAAATTGCATTTATTTGATGTACCGGACATCTCCGATTTACCGGGCAAAACCCTTTCCCCTGACCATCCCGGTAAATTTGGGTATACTGTATGCACAAACATCACGTTCTACACTACACAATAAAGGGTACATCATTTCATTAAAGGGCCAACTGTGTATACGTTGTGTGTGTATGTGTACTGCAGTAAATCCCTTTGTTTTGTTTACTCCCCCCTCTAGAAGTATAGAAACACCCATGTCCCATATAGTTTCCTAGCCAGCCTTCTATACCCAGCCGTCTATACCCCATACAGTTTAATGTAGGGGGGAAACAGTCGTGCATGATTCTCTTGGGCACCGTCGCGCCCCTCTGTTAGTTTTTTTGCTATTGACTCAAATTGTTCTCAAGAGAGAATTCACACACAAATGTCATCTGCGGCTAAAAGTATAGCTCACACGTTCACATACCGGTTGTTGAATGATCGTACAAATCCTGTTAATAACTCCCCGAACTCTGGAAGCAGAAAATTCCGAATGAAAGGTGGGTTAACCTTAGCTTCTAAAATCAAATTATTCCCAAAGCAAGACTCTATTGAATATATATTTCAAAGTTTCTAGGAAGATCTTTTAAAGATTATACAGGGTTGCTAGGAAGATCTTTTAAAGATTCTATAGGGTTGATAGGAAGATCTTTAATAGATTCTCTTCCAAGCAAATATCATTGTTTGTGACATACCCAAGCCTTCCTTTTAACTCCAAACAGAGCTTAGACATCAGGAAATATCATTACTTGTTACATTGTTTGTTAGATTGTTTGTGACATGCCTTCCTTTTATCGTGTGACCCCAAACCGAGCTTACTCTGATTCCACAATAAAAGGTATAATTGTGTGGCTCACACTGAAATTATTTCTGCATTCTGTGAAGGTTTGGTAGACCAATTAAGTATCAATTTATAGATCACATTGTGTTGGTCCTGTACACTCATGATTCCCTTGCATTCTTTCAACTGCGCTTTTGTTCAATGAATAATGTGTTCATGACGTGTATTATATACCAATTTAAACAGCTTTGTCATTCATTCAGACCATTTTGGTTTATTGTTATTGCAAGAAAGACTGTGTATAATGACCAAATTTGTGTATAATTCAAGGTCACCCTGTCAGGCCAATGCTCTGACCACAGTTCTCTCCAGAAACGAGAATGGGTCAGGCCAATGCTCTGACAGAGGTCACCATGCGGTATTTCATCCTACTAACAGCTACTAATTATGTGTGTTTTAATTGTTGTTGTAGATACATCCCTTCTGTTATGTACTCCCTGAAATGTTTATACAACCTTGCTATGATGCTGGTTTGAGATTGTATGTTGTTAACTAGAGGATATTGTTGCTGGTTGTCAACTATAAGAGAGAGTAGAGAGATTGTTACGGATACATGAGTGCTGCACTGGTAGCTGAGATTGGTGTCAACACTAGATACACCAGCAATGTGTTTTTACTCCTTCAACAGTTTGCAATATATACACTCACTACAGGAAGTTTGTTCAGTCGAGCACACACAGTGTTGTGTCGCAGTATAATCCGATCCACACCAGCAGTTGTCCCTGAATTGTTCATACTTTCTTGCGGAGCACGGAAATAGCGACTCAAAGTTTTCCCTGATTCATTGCTGAGATTGTTGCTGAGATTATGTGGTGTATAAACGATCCAAGATGTGCGATATATTGCCCTCTAAAAACTGCCTAGTATAGTTTTAGCTTGACACCATCTCACACTACCATTCCATCCCTATAATTAATTGTCCTGTTTGAAGTTTTATTTTGGTTCTTTTTTATTTTAGCCGTTCCAAGTTAAAATATGGTTGAATAGTTTAGGACCGGTATTGGTACTGCACAGCTTATTGAGAAGTTTATGTTGTAGTTTGTTTGGTTTTTGAAACTGAGTCTTGACGATTTTCTGGCTAGATTCTAGTGTATAATATTTTCCAGTGTTTGGTGAATGGCTGATGGAGACGGTCAGAACCTTTTGCCGTCCCTCGGGGCTCTCTTGAGTTCCCCTTCTAACCCAGTACGCGGTAGATCACCTTCACACGTTGGTATGAACACAAACTACCATGGTTACCATGGTTACCATGACTCTTGGTTACCATGGCTACCACCACTTTCAGTTACCATGGGAAACGAACTCGTTTTGTATTTTGTGTTGAGTGTATTTAAATTTTAGTGCTGGATCTCGTGTTCTCTCGTGTAGGAACTAGGGTCGCGTACCACCTTGAAGTAAAACATGTTCAAAATCACTCGTTTGTTTACAGCTGTTACCATGGTTACCGATAATTCATAATTTGCTTACAGAATTCATTTTTCAGTTTTTGGCAAAACGCTGACCTTAGACAACTTTGATGAATCTTCGAATTCTATCAGTTTCCAACAGGTAAATAATAACAGTTTTAGTATAATTATTTAGTAAATTAATTATTGAAATTTTCAAGTTTCGAGAATTTTTATAACTTATCTGGATACTAGTCCATATCCTCAAATTGTTTTACAGGCAGCGAGAGAGGGAAATTTCCGTGTAGTCCGAAAGTACCTGGACAGCCGAGTGTTTAAAAGGAGAATAGAAAAGTTTCGGAGTGGATTATGTAAAAATCCAATTGACTCCCACGACAATAATGGGATATCTGCACTACACTACGCTGCCAGGTAATTATCTAATTACATAGTGAGATAATTAGTAAACTAATTAATCAATTTAGCACTTCTAATTAGTTAGCTAATTAATTAATCAATTAATTTAGCCCTTCTTTTTTTTTCTTCTTCAAGGCTGTCCCCGAGGCGCTGGGATTACGGAATGTAGCACAAGTGACTTAAAGTTCCCCAACCTGCAAATTAATTCTTTATACCCATTCTTTAAACCATATAAGTAGTCGAACCAATTTGTATTGAAAATTCCACATCCTCCCCAAGGTACAACAACTGTGATATAATTGAGTTGTTATTGGACCGGGGTGCTGACATTGATGTGAAAGATAGTGATGGACAAACCCCCCTCCATCATGCCACCAGATACGCACCAAAAGGAACTGCACTGAATCCCACAGAGGTAACTATAATATCATATTAGATAACTTAGATAGTACAGCGCCATACAGTACAGTCAAACCTTGATAAACCTTTCTTTTTTTTAGAATTTACCGGACCCCTATATTTATTATTCCCTGTAGAGCATCCTCAAAAATCATGTTTACTGTTTTCAGATGGCGTTTGTGCCCCTTGGACCTGGAATGAGTCATTTGGTAGAAGCTGATCGAGAAGACGATGACGATGAGGTTTGATTAATTACTTAATTAATTTCACTACTTATTAATTATCCAATTAGTGTTTATAATAGTAAACTATTTTTCCTTAATACACGGAAAATAGCCGTGGAAAATGGCCGTGGCCTGAACCTGAGGTTCAGGCACGACTGTTTTCCCTCATTAGTTATTTTTCCGTAAAACACAATTCCATAACGCATGACCACCTACAGGATAAATCCCTGGAAGAAGTCCCCAAACTACAGGACGACAAAGTGGTGTCCAGAATTAAAAGTTTTCTCCGTAGAACGCACACTCAGAAAAGTGTTGTTAGTATAGAGGATCAGATCGCAGAGGAACTGGGCAGCCCCCCAATACTGTGAGTGTGTGTCGGGGGTGGGGGTGTTACCACGGTAACCGGGGGTGTTACCAAGGTAACTGGGGTATTACGATGGTAACCGGGGGTGTTACCACGGTAACCGGGGGTGTTACCACGGTAACTGGGGGTGTTACCACGGTAACCGGGGGTGTTACCACGGTAACCGGGGGTGGTCAGATTGCAAAGGAACTGGGGAGACGGGAGCCCTGTGGGTGGTATAGTATGGTATACCACTGGTATACAAAACATTATTATTGTTTCAGGAAGTTATCTGAGGCAGGATGTAATGTGAATGCCCAGGATGACTATGGAATGACACCATTACACCTTGCAGCAGATAGAGGAAATTATGCAGCTGTCTTTCAGTTACTGGCAATAGACGCAGTTCAGGTCGACTTGAAAGGTGTGTAGCGGGGGCCATACCTCAGGTCTCAGGGGTCACCTCAGGTCTCAGGGGTACATGTTAGCCTTGACCTGAACCTGATAAATGGTTACCAAGGTAACTGCACCCCTTCATTTACATTATCACCCCCTCAGACCACCAGCTGGTGAGACAGCACTTGGTTACCATGGGAACTGCACCCCTTCATTCACTCTATCACCCCCTCACCACTTGGTTACCATGGTAACTGCACCCCTTCACATTATAACCCCCCTCAGATCACCAGCTGGTGAGACAGCACTTGGTTACCATGGGAACTGCACCCCTTCATTCACTCTATCACCCCCTCACCACTTGGTTACCATGGTAACTGCACCCCTTCACATTATAACCCCCCTCAGATCACCAGGGCGAGACAGCACTGGGTTACCATGGTAACTGCACCCCTTCCTTCACATTATCACCCCCTCACCACTTGATTACCATGGTAACTGCACCCCTTCATTCACATTACAACCCCCTCAGATCATCAGGGCGAGACAGCACTACATATGGCTGTAATGTTTGAGGACATAGCGTGTATTAGGAAGCTTCTTTTCAACCCCGTCCACCCGTGTAATCCAAGGGTTTACTCTCACAGTGGGATGTCACCTTTACACCTGGCGTTCAGAGAGGCAGGGTTAGAGGTGAGTGGGGGATGTCACCTTTACACCTGGCATTCAGAGAGGCAGGATTAGAGGTGAGTGGGAGGGGCCGTTAAATTAAATTTATAGGTGGTAGATGGTTTTTTATCTTCCCCGTAGATGGTTATTGTTTGAGCGTATAAAAACAGGGTTCGAATTGATAACATAAATATTATTTCCCACTAGTTTACCTTTTACTTAAAGTGGTTGATTCGGTATTTCATCATGTGCACAAGATGTTGAATTCTGATTGGTCCGTACTGTCTAGGTTATTGAACTGGTGTTTGAGCGTGTTAAGACAGTTGAAATGAAAGAGTCTCTGGACCAACTGGTGGGGGATGGCAGCAAGGATGGGCAAATAATAAAGACGTTGTTGAGGGCAGTGGGGGAAGCGAGTTTCACCAGTTACCATCGGCCTGTCTCTAAACTTGTGGAACTCCTTCAATCCGTGGTATGTTAAGATAATTTATTGTTGAATAAATAATTATAAATAATTATAAATAATTATTAAGTAATTAAAAAGGGAAAGATTTCTCAGCTCATTATGAAACACATTCCGGATTTGATTTATGTACCTTAATTATCCCCTCATTATCAACTCATTATCACCTCATTATCATCTCATTATCATCTCATTATCACCCCATTAACACCTCATTATCACCACATTATCACCTGATTATAACCTCATTATAACCTCATTATAACCTCATTATCACCTCATTATCACCACATTATCACCTCATTATCACCTCATTATCACCTCATTATCACCTCATTATCACTTGATTATAACCTCATTATAACCTCATTATAACCTCATTATCACTCCATTATCACCCCATTAACACCTCATTATCACCCACTAGGCGGACCAGGAGTACCCTGAGAACTCGGAGGAGGTGAGAGAGATGCTTGATAAGAAGATTACAAAGGCGATGGGACAAGCTGACATAAAAATGAAGGAGCATCTTAATAGGTGATTTGTTAATTAAATACTTAATTAATGTGTTGAATTGTTCATAATTTCATTTTGTTCGGGAGCACGAACACAGTGTCAGGCGACTCAAATTAAGGGTACGCTAACCAAAATTTTTTTTCGAGTGCAGGGAAATCTCTCACCGTAGGGTTGTAGGCCATACCAAGGAGACCTCAAATATGCAATTTTAGCCCTTAAGTCGAATTCATATTTTTGCTACAGCTGTTTAAAAAATGTCCTGAAAATACGTTTTTGGCATCTCAAAATTTTTTTTTCAAAGATAGGAGCATGAAAATTTGGGGATTTGAAGAGGACATGAAGGTGAATAACCACAAAAATTTTTTTTGCAATCCGAGCTGATTTCCGGTCCTGAGATGGATTTCTTTTTTTCCACTTTAACGCCCTATTTGGCAAAGTTCCGAAAACATGTGAAAGCTGTAAATTGGTGAAAAGTTGCGTCTAACGATTATCTAAGTGGCCATAAATTTTGGGCGTGTCCTTATTTGAGATAAGCTGTACGGAGATTTTTTTGTGAAAGCCGTCATTTCAGAAATAGATAAATTCCCTGTATCTCAAAAACGGCTGATCGTAGAGACCTGAGACTATGCTTAAACGATTCAGAAGGTCCGATTTTGGGGGGGTCTTCTGAGAGACATTTTGCTCCTACTTCAACCGTTTTTGCTGTAATTGCGAAAAACAATAACCCATCTTCGCCATCGTGGATTTTTTGTGATTTTGTTTTTGATGATTATAGGGACCCATATGGACCAAATAGTGAAGGAATTAGCGTGTTAAACATTTTTCCATAGTTTCGGTCCTTTCTTAGCTAAAATTCCCTAATTACAGGATATTGGAGGTTTAGCTTTTGCCCTTTTCATAGAATTTGTTTTTCGCAATTACAGCAAAAACGGTTGAAGTAGGAGCAAAATGTCTCTCAGAAGACCCCCCCAAAATCGGACCTTCTGAATCGTTTAAGCATAGTCTCAGGTCTCTACGATCAGCCGTTTTTGAGATACAGGGAATTTATTTATTTCTGAAATGACGGCTTTCACAAAAAAATCTCCGTACAGCTTATCTCAAATAAGGACACGCCCAAAATTTATGGCCACTTAGATAATCGTTAGACGCAACTTTTCACCAATTTACAGCTTTCACATGTTTTCGGAACTTTGCCAAATAGGGCGTTAAAGTGGAAAAAAAGAAATCCATCTCAGGACCGGAAATCAGCTCGGATTGCAAAAAAAATTTTTGTGGTTATTCACCTTCATGTCCTCTTCAAATCCCCAAATTTTCATGCTCCTATCTTTGAAAAAAAATTTTTGAGATGCCAAAAACTTATTTTCAGTTCATTTTTCAAGCAGCTGTAGCAAAAATATGAATTCGACTTGAGAGCTCAAATTGCATATTTGAGGTCTCCTTGGCATGGCCTACAACCCTACGGTGAGAGATTTCCCTGCACTCGAAAAAAATTTTTGGTTAGCGTACCCTTAATAGGTGATTGATTGTGTAATTAATTAGATAGTTAATTAATCAATTAACTATTCCTCATTACATAGGGCTGGTGAGGAGAGAATGACGTGTCTGCATCTTGCCGCTCAAGATGGTAAAGTTGACGTCATTGAATTCTTGTTGGAAAATGGAGCAGATGTAAAGCTGAAAACAGCATCCAGGGAAACTGCACTACACATCGCTGCCAACAAGGGGCATTTGGAGGTGAGATTGTTACTTTTACTAAGGAGAGGGAAAGTGAGATTGTTACTTTTACTAAGGAGAGGGAAAGTGAGATCATTACTTTTACTAAGGAGAGGGAAAGTGAGATTGTTACTTTTACTAAGGAGAGGGAAAGTGAGATTGTTACTTTTACTTAGGAGAGAGAAAGTGAGATTATTAATTTTACTAAGGGTCGAGAGAAAGTGAGATCGTTGGTTTTACTATATAGATAGATTCATTTAGAGGTTCTTATTACGTCATTTAGAGGTTCGTGACGTCATTATTCCACTAGGTTATAAGGCGGTTGGTGGAGAAGGGGTGTCCCATCGATGAAAGGAACAGGGCTGGAGAGACAGGTCTTCACGAGGCAGCAAAGCAAAACCAAACTGCAATAATAGTCTACCTCCTAGATAAGTAAGTGTAAATAATTTAATAACTTATAATAACGTAAGTGTAAATGTACTTATAATTTGCCAAGTTAGACTGTTATTCGTGCGCCCCGCGTAAAATAAAAAAGTTTGAACAAAACAACTTATAATGGGGTTTTGTCCATCCTTTACACTAATTGTTCCCGACCAGGGGTGCTAATATTGAAGGGGGCGACAAGGAAGGGGCAACACCTCTTATCACAGCTGCAGGTGAGTTAGTTAGCTAATCAAACAATTACCTCTAATGAGATTCTCTCCTGGATGCCTTTAAATTATAGTCGAATTAACTCTAATTACCACTAATTACATATGATTAACTCTATAAATTACCTCTATAATTACAGGTTGGGGTCACCGTGACGCGGTGCGACTTCTCCTTGACGCTGGAGCTGATGTACAGGCTCGAGACAAAAAAGAGAACAGTGCAGTATTTGCTGCTATCACTGAGAACAAACCCGGTTAGTATAATCGGGACGATAAAGTGCCAACCTTGCATTGAGGAGCTGGTTTCCCATCCCTTTCAGGGACAATAGTTCATGATAGTTCAAGGGATGGGGATTTCAAGATTTATATCAGTTACCTGTTTATGGTACCTCCTAGCCTACGAGTAAAATCCGCCAGGCTCCGAATGTGTATTGTGTACCTCGAGCGGACACTATATATCGCCCCTACTAACAGACACTATACCATTACCACTACTAGGTGTGCTGCAGCTGATTTTAAAGACGGGTGGAGAGAATCTTATTGATAGTGAGCTTGATAGATTCCAAAACACCCCACTCCACCATGCGGCCGAGCTGGGAACTCTAGGATGCCTGAGGGAACTAATCAAATTCGGATTTGAAATTAACGCACAGGTATATGTACGAGGAAATAGTCTGCACTATTAAAATTTAAAAACTCTAACGCGGCGTCATACACATTTTCATTTGGAATTTTCACTTGGAATTTTCATTTGAAAACCATCCACGCGCATGCACGTGCAAGCTTCAAACACAAGTTAGAACCATGGGACCTTCACTAAAGTGATCCTTGGATCAAAACAAATAAGATAGTGAAGGTCCCGTGCTTCTAACTTGTGTTTGAAGCTTGCACGTGCATGCGCGTGGATGGTTTTCAAATGAAAATTCCAAATGAAAATTCCAAATAAAAATGTGTATGACGGACTGTAATCGCGATGAGAGAGCTGTTTTAGAAAGGCTAGGCGGATTTAGGTAATTTTCAAATGACATCCTCGATTGGTGAATAATTAGCCACTCAACAATTTTAACTTACATATATCTACACAGAACGAGGATGATAAAAATGCGTTGCATCTAGCTGCAGAGTTTGGGAGGAAAAAGTGCTGTATGGAATTAGTAAAGGCTGACAAATCAACGGTAATTATAATTAGTTCGGGTCGGGTCGGAGGGGTCCTCCCGGCACTTAAAAAAAATTTACACTAGAGGACCCCTAAACACTAATTACCTTAATTTAAAACCAAAAATTACACAACAATTACACAAAAAAAAAACACAATTAAAACAAAATTAAACATTTATAGAAAAAATAAGGATGTTTGGGAAAACTCCACTACTTTTACGAACCCCCAAATGGAACAGGACACAAATTACCGGGGGGGTGGCCGGAGGGGGGGATTGTTTTTACTAAGGAGAGGAAAGTGGTTTGTTTTTTTACTAAGAGGAGAAGTGGATTGTATTTTCAAAGGGAAAAAGGGAGAAAGGGAGAGGGGAAAGGGGAGAAAAGGGGGAAAAAGCCAAAAGAAGAGAAAAGAAAAAAAAAAACGGGTCAAGAAAAGGGAGAAAGCGGGGTGGGAAAAAGGGAAAAAAGAGAAAAAAAGGGGGAAAAGGAAAAGGAGGGAAAAAGGAAGAAGAGAGCGAAAGGGAAGAGAAAAAATGAAAAACAAAAGAGGAGGAGAGACATAAAAGGGTAGGAAGAGACCCCTTTAACAAGGATACAAAAGGGGGAAAGAAACAGGGGAACCCAATAAAAATAGAGAAAAAGGGAATAGGGGAGAGATTTAGGCTATCAAAAATTACTTTTCGGGCTTTTCATATCTGATATTCTTTTTCTCCTCCCCCTCTTTCCTTTTCTTTTTCCCCTTTCTCTCTCTCTTTTGCTAGAGGGGCTAAGAGGTGGGTTTTGTCGTAACCAGAGTGGGTGGACTCCTCTCGATTCAGGGTTTTAAAAAGGAAAACACGAAGAAATGGCGCATTTTGGTGTGCTGAAGGACCCATTGGACGGGGAAACTAACACCTTCCCCTGGCAGCCAAAAAGGGAAAATTTTAATTTGGCGAAGCTACAGCCCCTCTAGGGTACAACATGACGCTTGGAAAATTTAAAAAATTTTTTTATTGGTAACAAGTAATTTAAATTTTGGCGGAACGCGCAGGCCCCTCTAAAGTTGTGGGAGTATGCGGCCCAAGTCTGACTAGGGCCGCATATGCTAGGGAAAATTAGTGACGTTTGCTTAATGGACTGCTAAAATGCTGCGTTCATCTTTGGGCGATTTTTAATCCCCTTGATACATAATCCCTCTGAACACATCATAACCCATAACCCCCCCCCCCCTCACAGGTCACTGCGATGCCGTCATGTTTCTATTGGACCAAGGTGCAGATATCACCCTTACAGACATTACTGATCTTAATGCTTTAGAGTTGGCTGTAATGGCAAATAAACGGGACGTCGCAGAGGCAATCCTAAAGTGAGTGGACTTTAGAATTTAGTTTTTTTTTGAGTTGCTGGACAAGTTACTAGTCACTGTTTATTTCGATTTACGTAAAGTATAATACATAATCTGGTAAAATATAATTTTCCGACCTATAAAATATAAAATATTTCACAGTTCTAGTGTCTGGATGCAGTCCCTGACTAACGCCCAACAGAATGGGGATACGCCGATGAAGAAGCTGGTTCGGTTCATGCCCGATGTAGCGCTAATTGTCCTAAATAGATGTGTTGATCTGAGTAGGAACCCGCCAGAACGAACTGATGACAGCCCTAAATTCGAGGTTTGAATTTAAATTGTATGTATTTGGTAATGATTAGCCCTAAATTCGAGGTTTAAATTTAAATATTTGGTAGTGTCAAACAATAAGGGCGCGCACAGACTGTTCATGCGTGATCATGTCCATAAGTGGGCAAGATTTTGATCAAGTCACGCAGACTGTTCAAGCTTGATCATCTGATCAAGCTTGGACAGTAAAAACTGAAACTTATTCATATCAAAGCAAAAACCACTGTACCCGACTAATTTTGATACTCTGAATCACGTAAGCTAGTTTTCAAATCCTTCAGAGGTCGGGAAAGTGTCCTAATTGGGCATAATTGGGTCTAATTGACCCCATTTACAACTTGTCACCTGGAAATGACGTGAGGGCACTTTTCCGACTAATTTTGATACGCTGAATCACATAAGCAACTTTTCCAAGCCCCCAGAGGTCGGGTAATGCCCTAATTGAGCAATTAAGGTCAATTAAATCCAATTATACTCCATTAGGACACTTTCCCGACCTCTGGGGGCGTGGAAAAGTTGTTTATGTGATTCAGCGTATCAAAATTAGTCTGAAAAGTGCCATCACATAAGCGTCTATTATTTCCAGGTGACAAGTTTTAAGTGGGGTCAATTAGACCCAATTATGTCCAATTAGAACACTTTCCTGACCTCTGACGGATTTGAAAACTAGCTTACGTGATTCAGAGTATCAAAATTAGTCGGGTACAGTGGTTTTTGCTTTGATATGAATAAGTTTCAGTTTTTACTGTTATGTCCAAGCTTGATCAAATGATCAAGCTTGAACAGTCTGCGTGACTTGATCAAAATCTTGCCCACTTATGGACATGATCACGCATGAACAGTCTGTGCGCGCCCTAAATTGCTAATTGGCTGAGTTTGTTTAAATTAATTATATATCCTCTAGGTTGATTTTAACTACAAATATGTCACCTAATGCGATAACTCGAGATTTTCTGGAGGCGGAGGACAATAGGTAATTAACTATTCAATTAATTAACTAATATTTTATAAATAAGTTAATTATGATTTAATTTCTAGGAGCATCCATTCAGAAGACTTATCAGATACTGAGAGTGGTTCTGGTGTTCGAGTTGTTACATATCAGGATGATTATGCTTCTGTTCACCCAATCTCCCTTATGGTTTGTTTGTTTGTTTGATTGTTTGTTTGTTTTTTTTCTTAGGCCATATTGGTTGTTCATTGTTGCAACACTAAACAATTATTTTGCTTTGGTCGACAGGGAGGAAACTTCATAAAACTGACAGTATGTCAATTTGTTCCAGATAAGGTACAAAAGGAAAGAGTTACTATCTCATCCAGTAGTACAATCCCTGGTTCACTGGCGGTGGACCTCCTACGGCCGACATTTCTACTACTCAAACCTCCTCTTTTATTGTCTCTTTCTTATCTGCTTGTGCGTCTACGTTGTATTCCAGGTATATGAGAGGAAGGAGAGAAAGTGAGATCGCTACTTTTACTATAGAGAGAGAAAGAGAGACTATAGAGAGAGAAAGAGAGAGACCTCAGGCAAGGAGAGTATTTCAAAATTCCCCCTCCCAGCCCCGTGAAATTACTATGAATCAGTATAATCAACTAATCGCCTGATGATTGGTTTCCCGTCAGGGATTCCATGAAACGTGTGTTGCGTCCTAAATACAGCTGTATTATTTCGTTGTTATCAACTAATTAACTAACAAATTGATCTTTTAACTTCTCAGATCCCGCCGTACGATCAAAAGGTGGTTGAACACAAAGCTAACTGTATCAACCAAACAAATTCAGATTGCTATAACGAGAAACCTCCTCTTGTGTTAATATCAGGAATTGGAGTCATCGCCTTCAGTATATTCCGACTGGTGAGATAATAATTAGTTGCAATTACATAGTAAAACTAGTTAAATTAGTAAATTAGTAAATTAGTAAATTAGTAAATTAGTAAACTAGTAAATTTGTAAATTTGTAAATTTGTAAATTTGTAAATTTGTAAATTTGTAAATTTGTAAATTTGTAAATTTGTAAATTTGTAAATTTGTAAATTTGTAAATTTGTAAATTTGTAAATTTGTAAATTTGTAAATTCTAATTAATTATAAAAGATATTTTAACAGCTAACTCCCTCTCAGATTATTGAAGTTCTACAGATCTACTTCCAACGGACAGGTTATTTGGGGTTACAAAACCTGGCTGAATTAACTCTATTTGTTGTGTCAATCTATTTCACCTCTAATGTCTTCCAGCCTACCGAGGTAATTATAATTACTATTTAATTAGTTCCTAATTAGTTGCTAATTATAGTTAGTAGTTGCTGATAATAATTAAGTGAAGCTGACTCTTTGAGTTCGCTGATATTTAATAAACTCTTTCCAGGTAATTATAAATTAATTCAATAATGATTATTTAATTGATTAATTAACTGAATTAAATCTTTGTAGGATAACATTAATTAATTAATTAGTCTCTTTTCAGGTTATATCCGTATTAGCGTGGCAGCTTGGTGTTTTTTGTGTACTGGCAAGTTGGGGAGTTTTCCTTTTGTTCCTAAGAAAGGTAACATCATAATTATATAATTAATTAGTGGCGTGATTAAATGCATTAATTAATTACATAATACAAATGGAATACCTTTACATTGCATTGCTCTTGCATAACACATCAGGGTAAATTCTGTAGCCATGGAAACTGCAAACCAAACTTTTCAAAATGATAAATAAACAGTTTAATTAAAACTCTTATATACAGGTGATTATAAAACTATCAAATTTTCTTTAATTACTATTGTAATTACAATTACTTTCCACAGTTTCCAGGGATTGGTATTTACATTGTAATGTTTGTGGAGGTCCTGATAACATTTTTGAAGCTCATGATAGTACTGATCCTGTTTATTGCCGCATTCGGATTTACATTCGCAATGGTCTTGTCTCAGGTAATTATACTACAGTCGGACCCCGATTTACCGGGATCCTCGGGGGAAAGGTTTCGTTAGTTCCGGTAAATCGGGGCCCGGTATATCGGGGTCCGACTGTAATTAGTTAATTAGTGTGTAAATTAATTAATTAGAAAATTCGTTGGGATTATAAGATGGTCTGTTCACGTTAATTATTATTATTAACTAGTATTTATCATTCATTATCATTAATTATTATTCGTTCATTGATTCATCATTTCAGTTTGATGCGTATAGAAATGAACCGTTGGCACTACTCCGTACGTTCATTATGATGACGGGGGAATTCGAATTTGATTCCTACTTCTACTCACTAACCGGTATAATTGCAACCTCTTGTTACCCCTAGTTACCCCTAGTTACCCCTAGTTATCCCTAGTTACCTCTTGTCCCTATTACCCCTAGTTACCTCTGTTATCCCTAGTTACCCCTAGTTACCCCTAGTTACCCCTAGTTACCCCTAGTTACCTAGCTGTTATCCCTAGTTACCACTTGTCCCTATTACCCCTATGTTACCCCTGTTACCCCAATTATCCCTCTTACCCCTCTAGGTACTCCTCTAATTACCATTCTAGTTACCCCTCTGGTTACCCCACTTCATATTCAGAACTACACTACCCCGAGTTACCCCTCTAATTACCCCTAGTTACCCCTAGTTACCTATATTTACCCCTAATAACCCCTAGTTACCCCTATAATAGTTACCCCTATTTACCCCACTTTATTTTCAGAACTACACTACCCCGAATCTACAGTGATAACTTTTATCGTCTTTGTGATCATTGTCCCCATTGTTTTCATGAACCTACTGGTAAGTTGATAATTAGCGTGTTTCGTCGTGTTCTAGTGAGGGAAATCATACGACTTTTACTGAAGTGGCTCTTTATGTTACAGTCACCTTCTAAATTTCCACTTTATATATACGGGGTGATTAAAAGTCAGAAAATAGTTTACTGACCCCCTTGTTCCGCCGTAATTCCAATAGTCAATAACCATATGCCAGTATGCCACTAGGCCGGGATGGTTCTTGCCCCCCCCCCCCAGTTATTGTTATTGATATACTTTAGTTGTCGGTAACCATGATAACCATGCCACTATAGGTCGGTTTGGCGGTTGACGATATCAAAGCTGTGTATGATGATGCTGAGCTTCAGAGAACCATCATGAAGATAGACCTTATCTTCCAGGTAACCCTTAGTTACCCTTAGTTACCCTTATAGTTACCCTTATTATAGTTACCCTTATAGTTACCCTTAGTTACCCTTAGTTACCCTTAGTTACCCTTAGTTACCATTAGTTACCCATAGTTACCCTTAGTTACCCTTAGTAGCCAATATAATAGCCTCTAACAACCCATAGTAACCTATTTTAAACACTCCCCCTGTCAGGTTGAGAACCTGCTGACCCAGAGTTTTATTGATAAAATACACCTGGCGAAGAAGACGTTTTACCCAAACCACAAATCCAAAGTCCTCGGATCAGTTTCACTGGGTAAATAAGTACCAAAAATAAACATTCTACCCTTCCTGACTAATTAAGCAATTATATTCCTCGGGGGAATTTGGTAAATCGAGGTAGCTGCTAGCTGATAGTACAGTCGGACCCCGATTTACCGGGATGCTCGGGGGAAAGGGTTTTGCCCGGCCCGGTAAATCGGGGTACCCGGTATATCGGGGTCAAATACTGTTACTTTCCTATCTCGGGGGAAGTTTTTCTTCCCGGTAAATCGGGGCCCGGTAAATCGGGGTCCGACTGTATATAAACTTCTTGACGTCATACTCTATCACACAGGGAGAATGGTGTTTGCTCACAACGCTCTACCCTTTAACGGGATTGAGCTGAAACAAGAGGTGGCTTTTGGGGAGAATAGCGACGCTGCGGTTGGGGTTGATGCGAAAAAGTTCAAAAAACTTCGTGTCCAAGTTTCATCTGTAAGTTATTATTTCAATTACTATAATTTAATATTGTTTAACATTTTGATGTTGAATTGTTATCGTTTAAACTTCAAATATCTAATTATGTACCTAATTAATTCTCCATAATTCAATTAACTAATTATATAATTAATCCTCCACTTAGTTAACTACATAACTTTCTAATCAACCCTCCACTTAGTTAACTAAATAACTTTCTAATTAATCCTCCATAATACAGTTATCTAACTAT
Organism: Hormiphora californensis; assembly: GCA_020137815.1. Lineage (NCBI taxonomy): Eukaryota > Metazoa > Ctenophora > Tentaculata > Cydippida > Pleurobrachiidae > Hormiphora > Hormiphora californensis. The sequence goes on along the minus strand of CM035361.1, from coordinate 3,570,728 downwards.
CTAATTAATCCTCCATAATACAATTAACTAATTATCTAATTAATCCTCCACTTAGTTAACTACATAACTTTCTAATCAATCCTCCACTTAGTTAACTACATAACTTTCTAATTAATCCTCTACACAGTTAACTACATAACTTTCTAATTAATCCTCTACACAGTTAACTAAATAACTTTCTAATTAATCCTCCACTTAGTTAACTAAATAACTTTCTAATTAATCCTCTACACAGTTAACTATTTACCTAATTAATCCTCTACTTAGTTAACTAAATAACTTTCTAATTAATCCTCTACACAGTTAACTACATAACTTTCTAATTAATCCTCTACACAGTTAACTAAATAACTTTCTAATTAATCCTCTACACAGTTAACTACATAACTTTCTAATTAATCCTCTACACAGTTAACTAAAAAAGTGAACGAGGCATTAGTCATTCTGCGGAGAATCCACTCTAAGACTGATGATAGTGATGCTAAGGAAATCACGGAGAGAAACGAGTCTTCGGACGAGGATGATGATGAAAACTAATTAGTTGTTAATTGAGTATTAATTAAGTGTTAATTGAGTATTGAGTAGGACTTTATAAGTTACTAAATCATAGTTTATAATATCGTTAACTCAACATAGTTGGTTTTCGAATTTTATCGGGCCACAAATTAAACCGTGATATTATTATAGTTCAGCTATGACTATGTACTTCTTGACTTTTAAAGTTGTATTTTGACCTAAACTGAGCTAGTAGTAATAGTTAATTTGAATATTAAATCACATCATGTGATCGAAAACTGAAATATCGAAGCTATACGACTTGAAAGTTGAAACTGTATCTAATATCCCTTCCATGATGGATCTATCCATGGCGCCGCGGACCCTGCATCTGAGCGCACTGTCGGAGGTCTGGCGCCGCCAGACAGGCCTGGATTTATTATACTTGCAGAAAGTTGCGATTCGGGTCAACCTAAAGGAAATAAATGTGTTACCATGGATACCTTAAAGAAATGTGTTACCATGGCTACCTCGGTATACTCAACATTATTAAGGTTCGATTGATCCTTTTCTTGTACATACAATATCCCAATGAACTTGAATTGTGTGCAGTTTTATTGGGGTAAACCAGTCGTGTAACCTCAGGTCACGGCTAATTACCCCTGAGACCTTAGGGCTATTCTTGGCTATTTCCTGAAAATTTCCCCTAAATCTCAGGGAATAGCCGTCACTGAGCTCTGAAATCGGAGGTCTCAGTGGAAAATAGTCGTGCACTGGACCTGAGGTTCAGGCACGACTGTTTTCCCTCATATAGCGATCTCAGATATAGTATATCTTGACAGTACCTCAGCCCCAAATCCCGCCAGTTAAGTGGTTAGTTAAAATTGTGCAGTGTGTGGGTGTACCAGAACAGTCTATCGCTATAGAACTAGTTGCTGCCAAAGTTAATGGTTTTGTCTTCTATAAAAGAACGAGCAGAGTCAACGTGTGTTTCCCTTCTCTCTCTCTCTCTCTCTCTCTCTCTCTCTCTCTCTCTCTCTCTCTCTCTCTCTCTCTCTCTCTCTCTCTCTCTCTCCTCTCTCTCTCTCTCTCTCTCTCTCTCTCTCTCTCTCTCTCTCCTCTCTCTCTTCTCTCTCTCTCTCTCTCTCTCTCTCTCTCTCTCTCTCTCCTCTCTCTCTCTCTCTCTCTCTCTCTCTCTCTATCTCTCTCTCTCTCTCTCTCTCTCTCTCTCTCTCTCTCTCTCTCTCTCTCTCTCTCTCTCTCTCTCTCTCTCTCAATGGCATTCACTACGCCCTCTTTGAGCTCTACATCAATCTAGACTACTTCAAAGTGGTTCAGTTCAATTCTGGAAGCTGTTGCTTTTTATAGGTGAAGCTATTATATAGCTTTTTTGGTGGTTCTATGTGGATCCGCCACATGTGCCATACAGGGTGTCCCATATATTCTCCGGGTCGGTTGGCGAGCTGTCACGCAAAAACGGTGGTAGTTGTGTGAAAACAAACTACGGGAGTGTGCTGGATTAATTCCTTCCTAACTAATTGCTTTGTTTTAAATTTAAATGTCAAAAGTTCATTTTTCATGAATGAACATTCCTGCCATTCATATAACAGTTATATAGGAATTAAAATGAATAGATCGAAAACCAGTTGAAGTCCTATCTTCTAAAATGATTTGTTGTGTGACTTCACAAGCTGCTAAATTTATCCACTTTGCATCTTGATTTCTACTACCAGCCCTTCAGGGTAGATCCGCTTTGTTTTTAAAAAAAACTCATTTAAATGCTTGCAAAACAAATACATTTGAATTAGTTTTTGTCTGTAACACGCACAGGTGCTATATAACAACCTCTTTTACTAAGTGATATGTGTGTTAGCATGATACGTTTCTTTCTCTTCGCAGCTGCATTATGTGGAACTGGAACAGTTGTTCTCACTGCAGGTTGTTATTGAAAACTTCTCTGAATAAAGAGATCTGCGTAAGAATTAAAACCCAGTATTTTTTGCATTTTTCCCTGCTTTTTTGCTTTGAAAAAGGCATATAGCAGGGTGAGAATTCGAATTGTGAATTTACACAAGTAAACCAGTAGACGGACCTTTTTCGCCACGGTGTAGCAACTAGAGCCGCGCACACAGTTACGAGCTGCTCCTTCATAAACCATTTCATTGGCACGTTTTCAGGAAATCGCCAGTGGTTAGCTAAAATTGTGCAGTGTGTGTGTGTGTGTCTGTGTGTGTGTGTGTACCAGAACAGGCTATCGCTATAGATCTAGTTGCTGCCAAAGTTAATGGTTTTGTCTTCTACAAAAGAACGAACAGAGTCTGCCTGTCTAGAGTTTAGCGAGAGCGGAGAGGAAAAAAGAGCAAGAGAGAGAGAGAAAGAGAGAGGAGAGAGCGGGAAGCGAGGGAGAGAGCGTCGAGAGGAGCAGGAGAGCGCGGACGGGCGATAGCGAGTATCGTAAGCGAGAAGCAGAACGAGCAGCATCTCTCGCAGAGCGCGAGCGATCTCTCTCACTCTACTCTCTCTCCTCTTCTCTCTCTCTCTCTCTATATATATATATATATATATATATATATATATATATATATATATAGCTGATTGTCCTTGCCTCGGATAGTGCTCTACTCACCAGGAGGAGCTGTTTACAAATAAAAACAAGGAAGTTTAGTTCAACAGTTTACACATGTTTCAATACAAAATTGTATTTCATCAGAACTGAATCACACTTGTCCCGTTCCAGGTTTCTTGCTTGCTCCTTCATAAAGCCATCCAATTAGAGATTGTATTTCTTGTGATGTCTGCAACTACCCATGATCTCGCTTCTCCGGTTTAGGAGTTGGTGGTTCCTGGACTCCATCAAAATCTCCATCTTCTCGGTAGTGCACAGGTCACAGAACCGATCCCCAATTCTGTACGGTCTTCCCTTTTTCCTCACTTTCCAAGTGATCCCGAATGTGATCCCCCTGTCCTTCAACTCCCACACCTTTTCAGACAGCCTTGTAGATGTTCTTTTTTCGGAGTTGTTGAATGTGTGCTTGTGCTGGCTGAATCGGGTTTTAAATGAGTTCCCTGTTAACCCGATGTAGAGAAATTTCTGGTTGCAGCTGGTCTTCAGTTGAGCTTCGTATACCAATGATTCGGTGAGGCACTTTCCATCCAATGGACAACTTCCCTTGTCCTTACAGTTGCATAATTTATCAGGCACATCTGTTGGTTTCGGGCCCCCATGTGTGAGTTTTTTGTTGTGGGCCTTTATCCTCGATTCCATGTTTTTCATGCAACTGTATGATACCTTGAGAGTGTTTTTGTTGAAGATCTGGCTGTAAATGTGTCCTGCTGGAAAGTGCCTTGCCACTAAACCAAGAAACTTTCGTCCCAGGTCCGTTTCAACATCCACAGAAAATGGTGGGACGAAAGTTTCTTGGTTTAGTGGCAAGGCACTTTCCAGCAGGACACATTTACAGCCAGATCTTCAACAAAAACACTCTCAAGGTATCATACAGTTGCATGAAAAACATGGAATCGAGGATAAAGGCCCACAACAAAAAACTCACACATGGGGGCCCGAAACCAACAGATGTGCCTGATAAATTATGCAACTGTAAGGACAAGGGAAGTTGTCCATTGGATGGAAAGTGCCTCACCGAATCATTGGTATACGAAGCTCAACTGAAGACCAGCTGCAACCAGAAATTTCTCTACATCGGGTTAACAGGGAACTCATTTAAAACCCGATTCAGCCAGCACAAGCACACATTCAACAACTCCGAAAAAAGAACATCTACAAGGCTGTCTGAAAAGGTGTGGGAGTTGAAGGACAGGGGGATCACATTCGGGATCACTTGGAAAGTGAGGAAAAAGGGAAGACCGTACAGAATTGGGGATCGGTTCTGTGACCTGTGCACTACCGAGAAGATGGAGATTTTGATGGAGTCCAGGAACCACCAACTCCTAAACCGGAGAAGCGAGATCATGGGTAGTTGCAGACATCACAAGAAATACAATCTCTAATTGGATGGCTTTATGAAGGAGCAAGCAAGAAACCTGGAACGGGACAAGTGTGATTCAGTTCTGATGAAATACAATTTTGTATTGAAACATGTGTAAACTGTTGAACTAAACTTCCTTGTTTTATTTGTATATATATATATATATATATATATATATATATATATATATATATATATATATATATATATATATATATACAGTCGGGGCCCGATTTAGGGCCCCCCGATTTAGTGGCACCCCGAAATTTAGGGACATGATTTTTTTTCCCCCGATATAGGAAATTAACCTTATTTGACCCCGATTTAGTGGACACCCCGATTTAGTGGACAAGAGCCTTTCCCCCGAGGGTGTCCCTAAATCGGGGTCCGACTATATATATATATATATCTTAAAGCATATTTATTGCGTTTCAGACTGGAAAGCTGTAGAGCGGAATGTGAATATACCCTGGGACCTGGATGGAAAACCTCTCCAGATAAAGACAGACTCTACACTGGGCAGTGATGAGCAGATCTTGGTGAGGATGTACGACAAGTACAGCACTATTTTCAGTAGTGTGACTGTATCGTTCTCCTCCCCGATGCAGTATCAGATTGGCTGGTGCACCAGCAGCTCGATAGACCTGCCAGTACAACCCCCAGTGGAGGTAGATAAGATCTGGACAATCACCAAAACAGAGACCGCCATCATCATCACATGTAACGATGTGGAAGTGCTGAACTACCAGTTTGCAGATAGTTCACGTAGCGACTGTGTTCCAAAGTTGGGTGGAGATGTTGTGGAGGGGATCAGTTTTAGCACTCTTGACACAGCATCTGATTTCTACAGAGCAGGTATAAATTAGGGTCTAAATTTAATTGATATCTGTCGAGAGAATCAAATGGGGTATGGCGCCGCCCTCAGTGGGTCAAAATAGGTGGGTTACAACCGGAATTTGCTTTTCACCAAATAGTGAGTCAACCACTTCTTTTTGTGAGAGATTCGTCCCTACTAAATGAAATGAACGACAATCCAAGTTTTCCATGACATGATATCATGAACCTGCATTTTTCAATGAACTCACAACATTTACTATTTCCATTCAGAGCCAGTTGAATGTCCTGCCTTTACTGTTGAGGGATCAACACAAGGAAACTGGACTGCCTCACCAACAGGGACAACTGCCACTATCGAATGTGCTGCCACCCATATCCTAGTGGGAAATGCAACATTGACATGTCAGGATGATGGATCATGGTCAAGTGATGTACCACAGTGTGATAAAACTGGTAAGTTGATTCACAGCTCCACGTACTTTTATAAACTTCTTTCTCGCTATAATGGCTTTGCTGGGAATCGCGTGTCTTTCACGTCTTTTAAAGATCTTGTAAATTGTTACGTACCGCAGTCTGATAAACCTGGAAGGGTAATCTGCATCTGTCGTACAACTACGATAGGAGAGCTGTTTCTGAAAAAAACGGGATGTAAAGCTTTCAGAAAATTACATCTGTATTATACAGTGCAGACGTAATCTAAAGGAATGTGATCTTCAGACGTACATCTGAAGACATTCCTTTAGATTACGTCCTGACGTTGTCCATTAAACATTATATATACTAGCGCACCCATTGAATGAATGAAGGGGTTGCAGGGGCTTCTCTCCTGGTCGGCTGGACACTGATATTACTCTCGGTCGCCTCCCCCCGGTCGGTGGTCAAGCACTAGCATACTACTCAGAGTGCCTAGCACTAGCATGATGGTTGGGGTTGAGGAGAATTGACGACGCACGAGATGAGGGGATTGAAAACAAGTTTCGCTACAACATTAGCATCATCAGATCATCCCTCAAACAAATTAATTTGAGGGATGATCTGATGATGCTAATGTTGTAGCGAAACTTGTTTTCAATCCCCTCATCTCGTGCGTCGTCAATTCTCCTCAACCCCAACCATCATGCTAACGCACCCATTGGGGCTTTTTGATATTTGATAACCCACCCGGCTTCGCCGGATGGTTTTTTTCGCCGCTTTCAACGTCAACAACACGGTTGCCATGGCAACTGAATAGTGAATTGGTAACTATGGGGGCGCTAGGACTGTAACTCACCTGGACAGTAACTCGAAAGTGAGTTATTGTCCGAAAATCGGCGTCAAGTTCTTTTTTTCTGGTGACTTTCCGTCTGCATTTTTTTCGACTTTTTGCTAGGACAAAATGTCGAAAGCTAGGACAAAATGTCGAATTTCAAACTCACCTGGATTTTTCCGTAAAACCCAACCCAACCCTAATAAAACCCTAACATCGAACCCAAACAACAACCCTAACACTACTAAGACGAATATATGAGGCATAAACTCTGGCCACTGGCGCGTTATTTCAGATAACTTTCTCCCAGCGCGCCGCTGGGAGAAGTTAGCTGGAGTTTATCCGCCGCTGGCGGATAAACTGGTTTAAATCACGACGACGATCCTGAGGCGTAGCCGAGGGAGAGGCGGAGGGGTTTAAACCTATAACGTGCCAGTGGTCAGAGTTTATGGGTTATATACCCTGCTTTAGTTGTTTCAAGTATTACACACCAACAAGAGAGAGAACACTAATCAAAACACACAAAGAGAACTGAGAAATAGTTAAAAACACGTCACAATTGAGTGTACACTGTTTGGTAACAGTTAGGGGAAACTCTAACTGAATGGCATCCCATTAATGGGATCCCATCAGCAGTACAACTCTAACTGATAATGAACCACAGTGATGGTTCTTTCTCTGTATTCTCTCTGTAGCAGTACATTGGGCATGCCCGGGCATTGATTGATTGGGCGCGCACACAGAGAGAATACAGAGAAAGAACCATCACTGTGGTCCATTATCAGTTAGAGTTGTACTGCTGATGGGATCCCATTAATGGGATGCCATTCAGTTAGAGTTTCCCCTAAGGAAAGAGAGTGAAAGAAATAGCCTGATAAGGGGCATGTCACAAATAACACAGAGAAAGAGATAGTGAGACAAAAGGGGAGATAAAGAGAGAGTAATTGACGGAATGTGTCCTTTCTTTCTCTCCAACGTAGTGTGTAAGTGTTGCACATAGTGTTCCCTCGGCAATTTTGCATTTGTGGGCATCGCACTATAGACGCTGTACCCACGTACTATAGACGCATTATAAACGCATTATAAACGCATTATAGACGCATTATAGACACACGCAATATAGACGCAATTTCGTAAGCAGCACTATAGACGCAATATAGACGCATTATAACAGCAACATAAACGCATTTTTATAGACGCGACGCAGTATAGCCGCATTATAGGCGCACTACCCACCCCAAAATCACCTTATAGACGCACTATAGACGCATTATAGACTGACTATAGCAGCACCATAAACGCTACATAGACCCATATAGACGCATGATAGAAGCATTATAGACGCAAATCGCTTTTTATAGACGCCGCGTCTATAAAAAACGTGCTTTCTTAAGAAGCACTATAGACGTACTCAGACGCACGCTGCCATATTTGAGGCGCAGTTGGGCGAACTATAAACGCATTTTTGTCGCATATAAAAGGAAGCAGTATAGACGCATTATAGACGCATTATAGACGCATCTGCGCGAAATCGATAAAGACGCAATTAATAAGAAGGAGAGGGAGAGAGACTAGAGGGAGGGAGGGAGGGAGGGAGAGGGAAGGAGAGGGAAAGAGGGAGGGATACAGAGACAGATCAGACAGAGACAGATGGACACAGATCTGAGACAGACGGACAGAGTAAGATGGAGAGAGATTAAGATGGAGAGTGGAGAGAGAGTGAGACAGAGAGGGAGATAGTAAGCGCGTGTTTGTCCGTCCGTCTGTCTCTGTCCGTTTGTTTCCATCTCTGTCTTTTTCTGTCTCACTCTTTTTCTGTCTCACTCCGTCCCTATATCACTATCTTTCCATCTTACTCTCTTTCCATCTTACTCTGTCCTTCTGTCTCAGGTCTTTATCCGTCTGTTTCTGTCCCTATACCCCTCCCTCAGTCCCTCCCTCTCTTTCCCTCTCCTTCCCTCTCCCTCCCTCCCTCCATCTCTCTCCCTCTCCTTTTTATTTTGCGTCTATATTGCGTCTTTATCGATTTCGCACACATGCGGCTATAATGCGTCTATAATGCGTCTATACTGCTTCCTTTTATATGCGACAAAAATGCGTTTATAAAACGCCCAACTGCGCCTCAAATATCGCACTGTAGCCTGGAGTACGTCTAAAGTGCTTCTTTAAAAAGCACGTTTTTTATAGACGCGGCGTCTATAAAAAGCGATTTGCGTCTATAATGCTTCTATCATGCGTCTATATGGGTCTATGTAGCGTTTATGGTGCTGCTATAGTCAGTCTATAATGCGTCTATAGTGCGTCTATAAGGTGATTTTGGGGTGGGTAGTGCGCCTATCATGCGGCTATACTGCGTCGCGTTTATAAAAATGCGTTTATATTGCTGTTATAATGCGTCTATATTGCGTCTATAGTGCTGCTTACGAAAATGCGTCTATATTGCGTGTGTCTATAATGCGTCTATAATGCGTTTATAATGCGTTTATAATGCGTCTATAGTACGATGGGTACTGCGTCTATAGTGCGATGCCCGCAAATGCAAAATTGCCGTGTTCCCTCTGTATTTTAGTAAAAACTGATCATTTACTTGGGCACGTCGCGCCCCCCATGTTCGCCCTACGGGGCTTGCCTGCTTCGCAGGCAAATCATTTACACACACTTTGAATGTTACGTAGGAGTTAAAAATAAATAACCTGCCAGTGGGAAATAATCTGCCGCTGGACTGGCTGTTTACTGAGAGCGCGCTAGTGGGACTTCTCGCCACTGGCGCATTATTTAAGTTAGCAGGGTATATAAACCAGTGAACTCTCGTATCCGGCCTATCGGCCGAATTCTCAAGTTCCCATGAGAGGTAAGTTAATGTCCATCTGGACTCTAACTCACCCTAAATAGCGGGGCGGACAGAAAGTCACCAGATCCGGACTATAACTCACCTAAATTCGAGATTTTCAAAAGTGAGTTATAGTCCGAAATTTTCGAGTTCGAGTTATCGTCCATTCGAGTTTCTGTCCGGTACCCACTATCATGGGTACCCACTATGGGTATCGATGACGTTTGTTCTAATAACGATCCGCCTTGCTGAGCGCTTTCATATAATACAACGTATTATACCTCAAAAAACACCCCAAAAACCCTTCCTTGAATAAATTCTCTCAGACTGGACATCTGTAGAGCGGGATGTGAAGATACCCTGGGACCTGGAGGCAACATCCCTACAGATAAAGACAGACTCTGCACTGGATAGTGGTGAGGAGATCGCAGTGTTTACGTTCGATAAGGACAGCGGCTATACCGGTGGTGTGGTTGTGATGTTCTCCTCCCCAATGCAGTATTATATAACCTACTGCAGCACCAGCGACACAGACCTCCCAGTGCAACCCCCAGTGGAGGTGGATAAGATCTGGACTATCACTAAAACAGAGACCACCATCATCATCACATGTAACAATGTTGAGGTGCTGAACTACCTGTTCGCAGATAGTTCAAATAGCTACTGTGTTCCAAAGTGGGGTGGTGATGATGTGGAGGAGATCATGTTTGAAAGTGGTGACAAAGCATCTGACTTCTACAGAGCAGGTAATTAAGGTCTAAATTTAATTTATACCACTGCGAACTGCAGAATGAGGGTCCAATGCAATGCTCTCCATAACTGTTTTTTCGTTAACATTTGCAGATTATATGTTATGAAATTTCACCAATTAATATTTCCCTTCAGAACCAGGCGAATGTCCTGCTTTTACTGTTGAGGATTCAACACAAGGAAACTGGACTGCCTCACCAACAGGGACAATTGCCACTATCGAATGTGCTACCACCCATATCCTAGTGGGAAGTAAAACACTGACATGTCAGGAGGATGGATCGTGGTCAAGTGATGTACCACAGTGTGAAAAAATTGGTAAGTTGATCAACAGATCCACGTATTTTTTATAAACTTATAATACTGCTTTCTCGCTACAGCTTTGCTGGGAATCACGTGTCTTTCACGTCATGTAAAATTACGTACCACGCAGCTTGATAAAGTTAAACCTGGAAATATATGTAGAAGGGTATTTAATCTATTGGTGGCATGATAGACACCTGGCGCGACTCAATCTCGGTCGCGCCAGGTGTCACCAAAGTAATCTACATCTGTCGTGCAACTACGCTAGGAGAGCTGTAAAAATTAACCATTAACCAAGATATAAGATTGATTTATTTATTTGTCAGACCCCGATTTGCCAGATTATGTGAATTTTCCAGGGAACATATACCCCAAACATTCCGATAATTCGGGGTTCCAATTTAATCCTGTGACGCCAGAAGGGTCATGAGACACTCCGTGTGTTCCGATGTTTGCCATGTTATGGGTGATTTGTGAGGTCTCCTATTTATCCCACAAATGTATCTATAATCTCAAAACACAGAAAGGTTTGGGTTGGGTGAACGTTAAGATATACGGCTAAAACACTAACAGCTATAGCGCAACAATATCTTGACTTCGATATCAATTACAAAACACTGTACACCAACAAGGTTCCAGTCCACACCAAGTCAACTTCACTGAGTATCACTCCAACAGTCAATATCAGCCTCAACCTCAACAACTGCTGCAACACTCAACCACAACTGCAACACTCAACATCCCCCTTTCTTCTCCAAGTCCTTTCCTTTTATCTGACTTCTTCAGCAGATCACATGACCCGAGCACCTCTACGTGGCAGTCTCTCGTTCTCCCCACTCGTCTCATCGTGATTGGCTGGGGCGCCCTGACGTAGGTAGTTCTTGCTCTCCTTTACTTCAGGGGTCTGTATCTTATCTTCGGGGGCAACTGTTTCAACACCTCGTCGTTCTCACTTCCTTTGTAATTGGAGCAATCGTGGTAGTCTCCTTTGTTCAGCTCTCAGCAAGCAACTAAAAATAGGATCAAAGTTCTTCTCGCTTCAACATAACAAAAGAACCCTAGCGATCTTTCAGCTTTCTTCTCTCACACACTAACAACCTAACAAACAAACCATTATAACTCAAGTCTGTTAGAGTATAATTGAGGGTGGCAGTGAATGCCATGATGTGCATATGATATGATCATTGCAGGTCGGAAAATGACTTTCCTTATCAGACGTATAATTATAAGTATAACCACAAGGGGTGCAACCCCGCATCCACCCCTCTCTCCAAGAATGGAAGGGGTTTAATTTGTTCTATTGAACATCCCAGCAGTCAGCACCAAGACGGCGCTCCATTTCTCTGTCACATAGGAACAACTGCTACTAGAGCAATCCTGCACCCACCCCTCTCTCCAAGAATGGAAAGGGTTCAATTAAACATCCCAGCACCAAGACAGCACTTCATTTTCTGTCTCGTAGGAACCACTGCAACTGTCTCACTGTACGTTGTCTGTCAGATACCAATTCACTGACTTCCTCATGATATTGGCGGTGTTACTCGATTATCTTATCATCGAACAAGTGCTCTCTGGGCGAGCAATAGGGTTATCGCCTATCTCTATAGAATCTACATTGGATTCTCCACATGAAACTAGAGCATTCCATCATGATCATTTCCATAATGATCTCCTCAGAGGCTCCTCTAGCTGGGTTTTGCACTCAAATTTGAGGCTCCGTTATCGGTATCCGTTATTGAACAATCAATTGTTCACTCCTTGATTCAGACCAAACAAGATGGGTCTACCTTCCGTGGCTCTTGTCTGCACTTTGAGTTTGAGTTAACTCTCCGATCCTTACATAATTTGCAAGACCAACTTATGGTCCCTGTTGTACCTGTAGACATATCGGTACCCGGAAAATAAAACTGAGCTTAGCATGTAGCTCACCATTTTAGCACAGTTTCTGCTAAACATCAGCTGCCATCAGAACAGATTCTGACCCTCCAAAGCACAAACTAAAAGGTTGTGAGGCTCCGTCCGTGCAATTTTGGTCAAGATCCGTACCTAGCATCGCTAGATCTCATCAAGAGATCCTCTCTGATATTGTCATCTCTTGACAGTGACTCAGGCTCTTTCTCGTCAGCCCGACTCTGCTAATGGAGTCTCTCAGCTGTCACTCTCTCTCTCTCTCTCTCTATCCCTCGAACGGGGTCTCTGATTCTCTCAATCTCTCCCACTCTAAAACAGTCTCTCTCCCAACGGAGTCTCTCAAACTGCCACGTATCAATACTCTATCTCATCTCTTCTGATCTATCGACTTCACATCTTAGCTCATCATGTGAGTTCAAACCCATACTCACCTGATGAAGAACTTAACGGATATATTCTTGATTCAAATGCGGGGTCACTTATATGTGCCCCTGATAATATGGGCATAATATGTTTTCGGGAATTATTATATCATGATTTACATTTATGGCCACAACCATGCATCATTAGTCGGAAGGATATTAATTGGTTCCATGCAATGGTGCACGGATTATAGGACTCATAATCATATGTGGGGATATGTCCCACAGTAGTTAGTAGTGTTGTATGATGTGACTGGTAATCGTGTTTTTAAGTTACGGCCCTAGCTTCAAGGAGTTCTATTACCGGAATTATGGGGATGCTCGGCTGAAGTTCTGTGCGATGGTTGTCTGTACCAATTGACTCTACAACCTTAGAGGATAGGTTGGCAGAGAATTCGCCAGTTCCCTGTTTTCCTGCGTAAGAGATTCACTGGCAGTAGGATAAGAACCAAATTACAGAAGAGGTTGGTGGATGGCGGTGTACAGTCCAGGGGACTTAGTGGTACCAATATCTGAGTACTAATACGGACTGCACGAGGAGGATCGCCCTCACTTCTTTGGAGCTTGCTTTGTGAACTCACTTCTTTCGGATCTCGCTTGTGATTCACTTCTCCTATTGGACTTTTAGATCTCTAGTGAGTGTTTTGTGTACTGCTTCGGTACTTATTTATTTACCCCACATTATTTTCTTGTCGTATTAGTTAATTAAAATATAGTAATATATACTAAAACCACACTTGCATATTTCATTATTCGCTCACAGTCACCTCAATATACCCGTGTGAGCAGTACAACGCAATGTCCGATCTAGCCAACCCGGTGCTCAGTCCAACGGCGAAAGGGGGATCCCAACAGGGGGTCTTACAAATGGTGCTGACATACCAGGATTTGAACCTGGGAACAATGTGACAGCCGAAGCTTTCGAAAGAAAGCTTGATGATCTTTTGAGAAAGGAAAATCTTCATGATCTTCTGAGGAAACAAAACAGGGGATAAAGGCTCTGCTAAAAATGCAGAGAGCTATGGGTGAAAATCATTTCCGAAATTATGGAAATGATCATCGTCACTTACCGCGGGTATGAACAGACCGCCGGTGTACTCACCTACAACCATGACTATAAGGCAGTTCATGTGTGGTTATGAAGCCTTTGTAAAAGGTTTGGGGTTGACTGAGTCAGCCATTATTAGGGGGTTTGTTACATATTTGCCTCCTAAATTGCAGGAGAGAATAACTGAGTCGGTGAACCTGGTTACTTCGTCATGGGCTGCGTACAAGAAAGGTGTACGGAAGATCCTAGAGGATAGCTCTAGGTATAATGAATTGAAGGCTCGATTCGATATCCTGAAATTTGCCAGAAAGTTGGTGAGTCAGGTATGGTTCGGAGAGAGACTCCGAGACCTTGGTAACATCGGATTCCCTAATACGGATCCAAATGCGAGGAGTAATCGCGAATTGGTAATGAAGGATGCTCTAGCTGCGGCATACTAAATGATGAGGTTAGCTTACAGCTAATCCGGGGCATAATAGGATGGATTTCGATGAACTCCTTGAAGAGGCAGTTACCCTCGAGAGTTCACACCAGGCCCGGAACACATCCGGAAGAAGGATGATGCTGTTGAAGTCTCAGTTCTCAGAACTGAAATTCCTTGGGGAGGCGGTTACCCAACTGATGCTGGGACAATATGCACTACCTGGTCCCTCGGCCCATGGCAGTTGAGGGAGATGCTTCTATCTGGGATTATTACCAATATCAGGGTAATAGACCGACACGAAGTTGCTGGTATTGTGGTCGTTCGGGCCACCTAAAGAGGGATTGTATGGATTACTGGGACTCCAGAGAATATTACTCTGCAGAAAAGGAGGGTCTGGGTCATCCAATAGTTGGTATGGACCATCAAATGATTGGTCAGGCATCAAAATAGTTGGTCGAGCAATCGAAATGATTGGTCGGGGTTCGATAATACCCTGATAACTTTGCACCGGTGGCGAGTAGAAATCAGGGTAGGAACCAACGGCGGCAGTTAATATGATTAGTGAACAGGTGGGCACGAGTAGGTAACAATGTTACCCCAGGGACTACTCAAAGAGAGGGAGGAGTAACCCTTCTTTTTCTTTAAACTAGGTGTGCCCTCTAGTAGATCTACAGGGAGCTGGAGGGCTCAACAGGTACGGGAGGCCAAACCGGTGGAAATCTTGAGTGATTTCCTTGCAGGAATTTTTGTTCCTATCAGAATCGGGAACCATATGGCGGAAGCCTTGTTAGACACAGGTGGTGTGTCAATGTAATATCCACGGGTTGGCGAATAAGGTTCTACGTGTAGTAGAGATGGATCATGTGAGTGGAATCTGGTTGGTATAGCAGGCACTCCTGTTAATTGTACAGGAGGATAGATGGAATAATGGTAGGGCTAGGTCAACAAGTTGTGAACCTTAGGGCAGATTTTTTAGTTGCGGACATTCAGGAGCAACTAATCATTGGCCAGCCCATGTTAGGAAACATGGTTGTATTGTGGATTTACACTCCAGTCTCCTTCATGTAGGAGGAAGGAAGATACGCCTCACTGTCAGGTCCCCAGACAGGAGAGCTAATGATATTGACGAAAAGTCGAACACGTGGTGGTGGAAAGTACAATTTGCGGCGAAGTATACAGCCACCGAGAGAACATGGTAAAAGTTTGAGCAGTGATATGCTGATAAGGGGAGGAGGTAGATGTCTGGGATGACACTACCCGGGTGGATGTGATGTGTGTTCCACCGGAATTATGAAATGAGTGAGAATATTACGAGATTATGGCCATGGCCCTGTTCGGGATTATAAATGAGCGAGATTATTACGAGATTGAATTGAAACGACTACAGTTTAGCTGTCTAGCATCAGTGCTGTGACACAGGTACTGTGTAATCGAACAGGGCACAAAGAGTTTATGGGGATGAATATGCTATGCATTTTTCTCTGGGAGGGGTTGCTCGGACCCACCCTGTGGCACTCCTTTTTGGAATTAGGTGGGTGTATAGTTGTGTGATCTCCATATAGTCTTGAAAACCTCCCCCTTTCTTCTTTTCAGCCCTTCTTTCGGCCATTCTGTTATTAGTGTATGGATAGAGTGATCCAGTTTACCTGGTTGGCAATGCTAACCTGTGTTCCTTTGGTAACTGTGAGTGTGAGAAAGGCGGGTCAGTTTGACTCAAGCCGTGAATTATTAATTACCGCAGGCCTGGTAATTAAAGAGGAACTTCCCGGGGAAGATCTTGGTATATCGCTCTTTCGGCGACATCATTCAATTAGTTGGTGTTTAAAACTTGGACAAATACAAGTTAATTGCTCGTCTGAGAGGCCGAGTGTGATCCAGACATCCCATGGCTAAACAGCCATGTGCTGGAATGAATTCTTGTGCGTGATTCCAAAGTGAAAGTTCTTTCATCTTCAGTGAGAGCTGTTCTCAAATGAGAGACTCTGTTCGAGACTCTTGTTCTGATGAGTGTTTATGAATACTCGAACGTCTGATAATCCTCTTTGAACTTCTTGGAGAGAGAGGTGGGTGCGGGTCACTATTATGTGCCCCTGTCATATATCTCAGTCCCACATGAGTGGAACTACCGAATTGGCTTGTGAATGATTTGGCCGAGAAATAGAGACTTGGGCAGGCTCTACTCTTCTTGGAAACTCCTTGGAGAGAGAGGTGGATGCGGGGTCACTTATATGTGCCCCTGATTAATTATGGGATAAATTGTTTTGGGAATATAATATCATGATTTACATTTATGGCCACACACTTCATCCATTAGTCGTAATGGATATTAATTGGTTCCATGCACTGGTGCACGGATATAGGACTTCATATCATATGTGGGGATATGTCCCACAGTAGTATTGTTGTATGATGTGACTATGAATCGTGTTTTAAGTACCGGCCCTAGTTCAAGAGGAGTTCCTGAATTACCAGAATTATGGGGGGCTCGTGCTGAAGTTCTGAGATGGTTGTCTGTACAAATTGACTCTACAACCTTAGAGGATAGTTGGAGAGATTTGCCAGTTCCCTGTTCCTGCGTCAGAGATCACTGCCGTATGATTAAAACCAAATTACAAGAAGAGGTTGGTGGCTGGCGGTGTATCATGTCAGGGGACTTAGTGGTACCAATTATCTGAGTACTAATACTGGACTGCACGAGGAGGATCGCCCTCACTTCCTGGAGCTGCTTTGGGAACTCATTCTTCGGATCTCGCTTTGTGGATTCACTTCTCCTATTTGGACTTAGATCTCTAATGAGTTTTGTGTACTGCTTCGGTACTTATTTATTTACCCCACATTATATTTCTTGTCGTATTAGTTAATTAAAATATAGTAATATATACTAAAACCACACTTGCATATTTCATTATTCGCTCACAGTCACCTCAATATACCCGTGTGAGCAGTACAACGCAATGTCCGATCTAGCCAACCCGGTGCTCAGTCCAACGGCGAAAGGGGGATCCCAACAGGGGGGTCTTACACAATAATTCGAGATTCCCAGACTACTTTACCTGCACAACTTCTATGGGAGGTATCCGAGAGTAACCCGAAACAGAATAAGCTGTGTATTTGGCGGATGATTTATATGGAACGAGGTGGGAAATTGTCGACAATATAACATCTCAATAGGGGGTTATAAAAAGAGACAAGTAAACGGCACGACGGATAGCAATAGATAGTTACAGTTAGTTGAGAGAAGGATGTAGAGAGAGAGAGAGAGAGAGAGAGAGAGAGTGAGAGAGGGAGAGAGAGGGAGTGAGAGAGAGAGAGAGAGATAGAGACAATGAGAGCGAAGGGGTACGGAGTCGATACATGAGTAGCAAAAAGTGTACACGAACACACCTTGCAAGTTGTTACCCTCAATTCTCGATCGCATCAAATCTCTCTCACACTCTCTCTCACTCTCTCTCCCCCCTCTCTCTATTTCATGAAAAGCTTGCTTGTTGACCACTTTGAGTTAGGACTACACGTACATTCAGCTGTCAGAACATGACAAAGAAAATACGAGAGTGAAATACTATTTTTCAGGTCCACGAAGGGAGACAAATCTTGGAACCTAACTACAAAAACCTCACGGAAAGGATCATAGAACCTTAACCTCACGGAACACTTTGAAAACATAACATGGAACATCCCCCCTAAAACCTCATTAAACATCACTAAAACCTCATTAAAACCTCATTAAACCTCACCTGGCATTCCAGCCGGCGTAGTGAATGTAGTAAATGGGTTGATTGGTCTTGGTGTCAATGTTCTTATCATTGATAATAGCCTCGTAGCTACCAAGATGACGAGAAGCGCCGTATAGAACCTGTAGGGAGAGAGTTAATTATTATTTGTAACAAGTCTCACTAAATTAGTTGTGTTACTAATTACTTTATCTGTTAAATATTTAAAACTAGAGTGAGAGTGGCCAAAGGCAAGTAACGTATGAAACCCTAGTCCCTAATTGACTGATTCCCAATCAATGTTGCAGAGTCAATCATTACAATCGCATGTCAACCAGACCCCCCCCCCCCAATTAACTGTAATAACCCCAACTAACTGCATGTAATCAACTCCTAAACTACCTGTAATTAACCCCCAAATTTCCAAAACCTCCCCCAATTTAACCTTTAATTTTACCTTGAATGCGCGTCCACCCTTACTATTTAACGCAGCATGTTTCTCCCGTTTCAGGCCTACTGTCATCTTCTTGGCCCGTTTTATAAACTGTCTTCTGTGACTCTTTGGAAGCTAAAAAGAAGATGGAGATAGGAGTAGAAAAGGAGTGAGAGAGCCCCCCGAGCGTGGTAGACTTTAGGAAATGGAGATTAGGAAATGCGCGAATAGTGCCTTTTTTCTGAGAGAGAGAGAGAGAGAGAAGTAGGAAAGGGAACGGGAGAGAGAATAGAACGGGTTTTTCCCCTCTCTTTTTTCTCCCTTCCCCCTCCTCTTTTTTCTCCTCTTCTTGTCTCTTTTACTGTCCCCCTTCTTGGTTGCCGTTTTTCCTCTGTCTGGGCCTATTTTCCCCCCTTTTTTTATCGTGGGTTTTTCCGTATTTGTCCTAAGGGAATCCATATTCCCTTGCACAACTCTCCATTTCAACTAAAAATACAATGGTTAGAAAAAAAACTCTGGCATGTGTCAATTGAGTATGGTGACCCATGGTGAGTGGTGACTAAGTCGAATAAGTTTTGGAAATTGTGAGGGTTTGGAACGAATGATTTGTTTCTCTGAATTTCTTTGCTTTCTGTAGCCTAAATCCAAGAAGTTCCATTTGTATGACCCCTATTATCCAGAGAGCAAGGGATAGAAGAAAGGGGAATGTCCCTATTTAGTTACCTCTTTAGTAACCAGTTCATGACCCCCACTAGCCACCACGTGACAATGTAACGTGTAGAGGTCGAGATCGTGATACCCCACACTGGGTGGCCGGCTTGCCAGAGGTGTCCCCCGGGTCTCCCAAAACTCGTGGAGAGAGGAGAGGAAATCCGCACGGGCTTTGGAATCGTCAACCTGGGAGTTGGGGTTATTAGTTAATTACTGTTAACTTACAATCATACTATTATTAAAGCAAATAGGGAAATCCCATGTCCCGTTTTTTAACCAAATATGGCATTTTGCACGTGCAGGTTTAGAGGTGGAGTACTTCAGCTGGAGTGGGGCCAGGGGTGAGAGCTGTTACCAAGGATTGTTGCTATTGTACTGCAGTTGCACGTGCATCTGATCTTGCTTTGTTGTGTGTGTGTTCCAGCTAATATGCCTTCTTCAACTACTGCTGATATACGACAGCGACAACTGGAGATAGCTACTGACGCAAGATCTCACCGCCATTCTCTACTTTTCCATACACTGAGGCTTTTAAATGCAGCAACGCCTAGAGAATTACAGAGAGAACGAACAAGATGTTGGGTTAAACAGAACCCATCATGATCAATCTCAGAGATTAAGGCAGATGAATACTGCATCATTTTGATCGCCTGATCATCATCTGACGTTCTAAAACTCGCAGCGATCCCGCCTGTGCTCCTTCTACGGTACCGTAACTAAGATGGGAAAGTGCATGTCAACAGTTAGACTGATGATGTCAGTGTTCCCTAATCCAAAATTCGCCCGTAGGGCGAACGGGTTTACTAGTAATGAACAATTAATAACTTCTGATGAACAACAATTAACAGTAATTATCCCCCAATTATCTCAGTAATTATCTCCCAATGACCAATAATTAGCAGTAATTAACTCCTAATCAATTATCTCCTAATTAATTAACTCCTAATTAATTAACTCACCCCAGGAGGTGCACTTGTGAGGGGTGAAGAAGGTTCTGAATCCCAGGAGAGAGGCAGCACGCCAGTATCATAAAACGCCAACGCTTTCTCCAGCGCAGTACGAGGGACATTGATCCCATTTGTATTGTTGAGGATGGATTGTAGTGGTTCTGTGAATCGGTCAAATCTTGACATGTCCTCTCGAGGGATTGCCATGAACTTTCCAGTCTTGAAACTTCGTACCACTACCTGTGATGTATATAATGTATATATTAGGTTGTCCAAGAAATAATGTCGCGAGCCGATTTCTCCAACTTAACTCACCAATTTCGGTATACAACTTTTTCTAGCGCCTTGATCTAACCCTTGTCTGTATATAACAAGTGTCTGTTTTGAAAAATTTGATATTTGACGTCCCTTGGTGAACCCGGAAAAATTGCAAAAAATTTTGCCGCTGAACGAGATTTCGGTGCATGTTAAAAAAACTGCTTTAGTTATTTAATCAAGCATCTGTAAGATTTTTAATGACATCAAGCTTGTTCATTAGACAAATATCTATCTTTTGAGTGGTGAATGAAGTCACAGATCCAATTTGTCTCGGAGCTATGGAGCTCTGAAAAATTTTGGTCAAAATCGGAAATTTTCACTTCCGGGATACTTCAGGTTTGATTGGATTGGTGAATGATACATTTTTTGATGGTAATTAATAGTCCCAACTAAGCTTTTAACCGTAGTAAAGTTACCTTTTGGCTTTGGTAAGGTTTTGAGGTGAAAAAATGCGGTTTTTTGAAAGTCCCGATTTTTGGGTCCAAAATCAAGGTAAATTTTTTCGTTTTTTCACTTTTTTAGGGTAGATTTACTAAGATTGCCGTTTCCATAGAACGCGTCGAGACTAAAATCGCATGGGTACTATATCTTTGGACGATGGGCTATCAATTGACGCCATTTAGAGTTCTGGAAACTTAAATGGCTTCCTTCCAGCGACGTTTTAAAATTTGTAAAATTCCCGTTCAGCGGCAGAGCGACTTCCGGTGACAGATTACCCAAATACGGGCAATGAAAATATTAGTATGAAATTTTAAATGTGTTTTCCAGACGGGAAATTGTCTACTGAACAAGATAGGATAAGTTAAAAGTCGCTAACTCATGCATTTCTACAAAAAATCGTAAGACGACATTATTTCCTGGACAACCTAATATATGACGGAACGTTTTACCGATTTTACTTGATTTTGACAATCTGATAGCAAATAACGACAACGAATGGGGGGGACGTCACCTTTTTTTTTGCCCACATTTGCCCACATTTGCCCACATGGGCAAACTGAAATCTCAAAAAACAGGTATAATGTGGGCAAAGTGGGCAAAAAGTGGGCAAAAATATTATAAGCATCAAAAATTTACCAGAAAACCCTCTGTGACAAATGTTTTTCACCTCCAATGTCTTCCAAGAGGTCCCCTCTATCTATTCCAACCGATAATTAATGTACTATCTTATGACTTAGGGTTGATAAGGCTCCATGTCCGACTGGACAAAAGTGGGCAAAAAATTTTGGCAAAATTAGGCAAAGGCCAGTGATTTTTCGTCATTTTGGGGCTATTTAGGGAACTGATACATAACAAAGGTTTTCCACTAGCATTGTACTCCAATGGGGTCCCAGGAAAACCAGAAAAATTTTCCACTCCAACCATGTGAGAAACGTGCCTAAAATGACCAATTTTCCTAATTTTGCCAACATATTTTGCCCATTTTCCCCAGTTGGATATGGAGCCTTATCAACCCTGAGCAAATAAATTATCGGTTGGAATCGATAGGGGGGACCTCTAGGAGGACATTGGTGGTGAAAAACCTTTGTCACAGACGATTACCTGGTTGATAGCATATATTTTTTATGGATTTAAATTTTTTGCCTACTTTTGCCTACTTTTGCCCACTTTTGCCCATGTGGGCAAATTCAAAATTTAAGAATAATGTGGGCAGTGGGCAAAAAAAAAAGGTGACGTACCCCCCCAACGAATACGACTGGTACAAACTTATGAAATATAAATGCAAATGATTAATGACAGGGACTATCATACCTCTCCGGGGTTGGTAGGTGGTATATCATCACACTGTGAGTGACAGGTGATTAGAACAGGGACTAGAGACTGCTTCTTTGAGTGAGTGTCATAGAAGGCTACTTTCCCAACGTCTTCCTCTGAATAGTGAAGTGCCCGTCCAGAACTGAAACAAGAGGGGGTGTAGTTTGGGAGTAGGGGCACAGGGTAATAT
>CM035361.1:3483412-3543412 GCA_020137815.1 Hormiphora californensis | reverse complement strand
CCTAAAAACGGTTATTCGCAAAACTAATTATCCAATTATCTAATTAACAGGATGAGATAGAGATTTAATTTCAGCACCTACCCCTACTAATTCGAGGACGCTGATCATTTTAGTGCCCTCGGTTTTGTCTCTACTCCTTTCCTAACATGGCTATAGCCATATGGCCAGCAAACGGCTATGCGCATACCTAATTATCCAATTATCTAATTAACCAGATGAGATAGAGAATTCATTCCGGCACCTACCCCCACTAATGCGAGGACGCTGAACACTTTGGTGCCCTTAATTTTGTCTCTACTCCTTTCCTAAGGGTAGATACAGCTTTTTCCCCCTTGTGCTCAATTACCAATCAATTAGGGGCTAATTACACACCTTCCCCCAAATAATTGAGACTGACATTTTGGTTTTTTATGTTCAGGAGACCTATACCTAGGATGTACAACCGGAATTGGCTTGCCTCTCGTGACTTCAAGGTTTGGCCAAAAATCGACACGTTTTGACAGGCTTATTACATATTATAATAGAGAGGAGGGGGAGGGTTACATATTATAATAGAGAGGAGGGGGAGGGTTACATATTATAATAGAGAGGAGGTTACATATTATAATAGAGAGGAGGGGGAGGGTTACATATTATAATAGAGAGGAGGGGGAGGGTTACATATTATAATAGACAGGAGGTTACATATTATAATAGAGAGGAGGTTACATATTATAATAGAGAGGAGGTTACATATTATAATAGGGAGGGGGTTACATATTATAATAGGGAGGGGGTTACATATTATAATAGAGAGGAGGGGGAGGGTTAAATATTATAATAGGGAGGGGGTTACATATTATAATAGGGAGGAGGATTACAATAAATACATCGTGTCTCAATGGGTTACAACGGGTTAGTGTGGAAATTACAAATTGAAACACTTTAGGTTGTGGCAAACATATGTTTCATGATGTCATTTAAATGACACCAATCATCAGTGCTCAAATTAACTTGTTTAAAGTAGTGTTGAAAAGTTGGAGATTATAATAGGGAGGGGTGGGGGTTTGGTAACGAAGAGGTATCAGTACGTCAAGTGTGAACTGATAAGATGTGTGATAAACCGGTGTGTGGCAGTGAAATTAAGGCAGTGAAAGTTGAACAATGCACCCTCTTGAACTCATTTTATCAAAAAAGAGGGGGTATTCATATCATACTTGTGAATGTGTCAAAAAACCCACGAAAATAGTGCGATATGTTTCTCATTCATAATGGCGAGGAGTTTTGAGGTGAAATGAGACGTTCAGAGAAATCCTCAAGACACCATTACTTGGTGAAACCAGAGTATGTTATTTTGATCCGCACCGCCACGTCTTCCGGCTTCCATAACAACGACAACCGGAATTGGAGGCGGACACGACAAAAATGTTAAACTACCCTGGGGCACGCCGTGTAACCCAGCTACTCACGCTGTTATATTAAATTGTTCATTGTTTGGTATAATTTATTTCACAACAACAAAACTAAATTTGATTTATTGCAAAGATGACGGAATTGATTTGAAGGAAATAGTAAACCTTGTTGTGCAATTTGTAGCAAACCGTCAACAGTGGTTTAGCATCGGGAAATGGAAAAAACATCGACTTCTATCTGCCTTATCTTAGAAATTGTTTAAAAACTAGCACATTATTAGGATTCAAAACACCTACTCACACAAAATCAGACTTGTGGTAAATTAGGGACTGGTAAATCGGGGTACTAACATGATTAACAAAATGATGAACATACTTACATTATTACAAACAGTAAAATGTACATACCCTAATTTTAATAAGCTTTTTAACGTGAGTTATCCGGGCCTCGCAGAATGCTCCTCGATACTTTGCGCTTACTTCCCTACCGACTTCCAGCACACGTCCATCCTGAAACAGAGAGAGATTGTTACTTTAACTAGGAGAGAGCAGGTGAGATTGTTACTTTAACTAGGAGAGAGCATGAGCAGGTGAGATTGTTACTTTAACTAGAGGAGAGAACATGTGAGATTGTTACTTTAACTAGGGGAGAGCAGGTGAGATTGTTACTTTTGTATCAATTTACACACTAAATAAACTGTTAAGTATCTCTAACCAAAGTGAGAGAGAGGGAGAGAGAAAGATAGAGAGAGATAGAGGGAGAGAGAAAGATAGAGAGATAGAGCGAGGGAGAGAGATAGAGAGAGAGAGAGAGAAAGAGAGAGAGATAGAGAGAGAGAAAGATAGAGAGAGATAGAGCGAGAGAGATAGAGAGAGAGAGAGAGATAGAGAGAGAGAAAGAGAGAGATAGGAAGAACCCTTTCCGGGATTAATGAGGCGGGTAAAACAATGGCGGGAAGACCTCATGAAACACACAAGCTGTAACCAGCTCACTTTTTAGATAACCTCGTGCACCTCACTTAACCCCCGGGATTTCGTGGCCAGTGGCTCTAACTTAAGCTTTGTGGCCCTAACTTAACCTTCGTGGCCCTAACCTAACCTTCGTGGCTCTAACCCCCGGGATTTCGTGGCCCTAACTTTGAACCAATAATAACTGTAAATTCTCAGGGTATTATGTTACAGTCGGACCCCGATTTACCGGAACCCCGATTCACCGGCGGCAGGGTGGTGTAGTGGCTAGTACACTCGCCTCTCACGCACTAGGTCCCGGGTTCGATCCTGGTCTAGCGCATGTCGTCTAGTCGACCAAGCTATGATTGGTAGGGGCTCTCTTGAGAGACCCGAAAGCAACACGAGGGCGTATGTTGTGGGGTAGCGCCTGACTACGCTGCAGAGAAATCTGTACCGGAAGGACCGTGGCTGACGCGATTGAAAGGGATATCAGCACCCCCTGCAATGGATTTATCCTAGCTGGTCTGCTTTGCTTTGATTCACCGGGCAAAACCCTTTCCCCCGAGCATCCCGGTTAATCGGGGTCCGAATGCAGTACTTATATGTAATATGACACATTAACAAGAATTATTGCATTATGTATTCATAATGCGGTGTTTCCCTGCCCTCCGTCGACAGGATCAGTATCACACTATCAGTATCACAATATCAAGGCTTGGTCACAATGTGAGATGCATGCGTCCTGTATGTATATGCAGTTACACAGCTGTTTTACTCTACCCTCACCCCTTCAGCAACAGTGTTGTGAGCGCCGCGCACAGCTTTGAAAAATAAGCGTCCTGACATCATATTTCATCAAAACAGTTATTTGATTTTATGAAGGAGCAGTTACTATGCTGCTACCGTGACACACGCGATTTTGACCACGCTCGAGTTACTATTTCAAATCCGAGATTTCTAAACCCTTTATGATCTTTTTAGCACACGTGCTAAAACGATCATCCGGGTGGATGCCCTTCGGGCATCCACCCGGGCAGGGAAAAAATTGCTACAATACAGAATTGGTTTCTTTCTAGAGAAAGATACACTATAATAGGCCTAGTTTTCCACACACACACACACACAGTACACACAGTACACACAGTACACACACTCTCATCTCCAAACGAGATACAAACCCTTGTTTTACCCTGGGAGATACACCCTAAGCTAAGGCTAAATGCGTTTAGTTTTCTACGCGGGTTGGTGGGAAGAAAAGGAAGCCATGGAAGGAAGCGTGTAAACGGAACGAGTTCTAGAATGCGCTGTGGAGAGATTGTTACTTTAACTAGGAGAGAGGAGGAGAGATTGTTACTTTAACTAGGAGATAGCAGGTGAGATTGTTACTTTAACTAGGAGAGAGCAGGAGAGCAGGAGAGATATAATATAGTATTGCAGTTTGAGGATAAAACTAGAGTCGGGTTACATTTTACAAGCAGCAGTCAAGTTCAGAGCAACAAGCAGCAGTTTGGGAATTGCGTTTAAAGTAAGAGTGGCGCGCCGTGTTTTCTCACAAAACTTAGTGGATGAATGGGGAGTACCACCAGGTCCATTGGTACGGTATCGAAAATTTCCAATTCTGTCTCGTTCATTAGTTATGACGTAATATGTTCATTATTTCAACTTTCATAAAATTGCTCTACAGAAAAATCTGTACATTGTGGATTGAAATGGATGCTTGCATCGTGTTCAGCGTCAAAAAATAGCCGGGGTACCAAATTTTGGTGTCTCTACCTTGTCTGTGACGCGAGATATCGACAATTATCAAAAACGACCAAAATGGGTGAGAGAGAGATTGTTATCTTTGGGTGCTAGTTGTTTGTGCGCGCCACCCACTTGTAACAAACTCTCTTTCTCTCACTTTGGTCGTTTTTGATATTTGTCGATATCTCGCGTCACAGACAGGGTAGAGACACCAAAATTTGGTACCCCGGCTATTTTTTGACGCTGAACACGATGCAAGCATCCATTTCAATCCACAATGCACAGATTTTTCTATAGAGCAATTTTATAAAAGTTGAAATAATGAGCATATTACGTCATAACTAATGAACGCGACAGAATTGGAAATTTTCGATACCTTACCAATGGTCCTGGTGGTACTCCCCGTTCATCCACTAAGTTTTGTGAGAAAACACGGCGTGCCACTCTTACTTTAACCCTCTTGCTTTGTTTGTATGTAGGGGAGAAAAGGAGAGAGCGAGAGAGAGAGAGAGAGAGAGAGAGAGAGAGAGAGAGAGAGAGAGAGAGAGAGAGAGAGAGAGAGAGAGAGAGAGAGAGAGAGAGAGCGAGAGAGAGGAGAGAGGAGAGAGAGAGAGAGAGAGAGAGAGAGAGAGAGAGAGAGAGAGAGAGAGAGAAAGAGAGAGGGAGAGGGAGAGAGAGAGAGAGAAAAGAGATGGTAGGTGTGGATATATTCAGTCTCCATGGTAACTAGAGGAGCTCCTATTTTTACACGTCTTTCTACACAAAATGAAGAAAGAGGGAAG
The DNA here is from genome assembly GCA_020137815.1 of Hormiphora californensis. Lineage (NCBI taxonomy): Eukaryota > Metazoa > Ctenophora > Tentaculata > Cydippida > Pleurobrachiidae > Hormiphora > Hormiphora californensis. The sequence continues at coordinate 3,538,545 of CM035361.1, read as the reverse complement.
AAAGAAGGAAATATGTGTAACTTTAGGATGATGCTGCTTAAAAAGATATATAACATGTTGATGCTGGTTCAAGTAAGAGTGGCGCGCCGTATTTTCTCACAAAACTTAGTGGATGAACGGGGAGTACCACCAGGACCATTGGTACGGTATCGAAAATTTCCAATTCTGTCTCGTTCATTTGTTATGACGTAATATGTTCATTTATTTGTTGCATTGTGGATTAAAATGGATGCTTGCATCGTGTTCAGCGTCAAAAAATAGCCGGGGTACCAAATTTTTATGTCTCTACCTTGTCTGTGACGCGAGATATCGACAATTATCAAAAACGACCAAAAATGGGAGAAAGAGAGTTTGTTATCTTTGGGTGCTAGTTGTTTGTGCGCGCCACCCAACCAAAATTTGGTACCCCGGCTATTTTTTGACGCTGAACAAGATGCAAGCATCCATTTCAATCCACAATGCACAGATTTTTCTGTAGAGCAATTTTATGAAGTTGAAATAATGACCATATTACGTCATAACTAATGAACGAGACAGAATTGGAAATTTTCGATACCGTACCAATGGTCCTGGTGGTACTCCCCGTTCATCCACTAAGTTTTGTGAGAAAACACGGCGCGCCACTCTTACTTTCATGACAATGAGAGGTATCGTGTTTAGGATATTAATTGGCAATGGATGGTTCTTGATACGTACGATGTGATCGTTACAAACAGTCGGTCGTCGGGACCCTATTTCAATTTAGATCGGTTGAATGGACTAACCGACATGTCAAACAAACAAACAACCAACTCACCGACACAACAAACAAACAAACAAACAAACAAACAAACAACTCACCGACATGGCCCATTCACTCCTCTGCGCTCCGCTCGAGGTCTCCCACTGTCAGCAATGTTCAGGTTATCATGAGGGATGGTTCCTATAACATAGCTACAGGGAGGATAGATAGAGTTGTTAATATATGTATACTAGAGGGTTGTGGGCAATGTAATAGAGTTGTTTAAAGTTGTTAGAGAAATGTTTATAGCAACTTTAGAGAAGTGTTTACAGCAAGTTTAACAGTGTTTAAGGCAGGTCTATTAACGACAGTTTCGTTAACATTCCAGAAGTCAAAAAGGTATAAAAATCATCCCAATAAATAAATGTTCAAACAATAGAAAACATAGACTCAGCTCTGTCACACTCTGAATAAAAAACCTGAAAATATCTCCCTAAACAACAACCTCTTCTCCCCCTGCAGTACCAGCAGGATCTGACACAGCTCTAGAGAAATAACAGTCGAGAAGAAGGATAAACACAAAGAATGATCCTATCAGAACCTGAACCGCATCCCCACTAAACCCAAACACAGACCCAACCATGAGAGTGAGCGCAGCACGGGCCGCGACACACCGTGATACGTGTTCCTTTTTCTCTTTATCGTCTGTCAATGTCACACCCGCACTGAGAACTCCAGAGAGAAGGAGAGAAAGTTTGAAATGGGTGTGAGAGTAGTCAAAGATGGCTGCTCGTGTTATTTCTCCGCTGACAGTACCGTACAGGATCAGAAACACTGTCCCGCACACTAAGCATGATACTGTTCTAGAGAGGGTGATTGTTTTTGTTCGGGAAATATGCCATTGTGTCCCATAGGCGGCACTGTGAGCGATCAAGAATCCAAGTTGTAATCTCGGGATATCTTGACCTAGAATACACAGGAGAATAAAGCACAGAACACCCGTTACAACATGTAGTGATGATCGCAGTTTGGTTTTCTGATATAAAATGTACGTTTCTATACAGTGAAGGGATAGGAATTCAGCGCCAATAAATAGTGGTAGCGAGAGGACTCCGAGAGATCTGCTGCCCGTGTAGATCACTATAACATAAAGGAGGGATTCAGGTAGTGAAGAGGTGAAGTCGTGGAAAGATAACACCGGTCGGGACACCAGAATGATGGCTGTGATGGCAACCAAGATCTGCCAAGAGAGGAAGACGCTGGGAAATTTGAATCCGTGAAGAGTCAGGACGGATTTGTTGCACAAAATGTAGGCCGTTGGAAGAACACACGAGAGTACATGTTGAGAGACCGTTCTACCACTCATCTACAGCCTAGGGATTAGGGAAGGGCAGGTGATAAACGTGTGGAGACAGGTCACTGGTCAGCAACGGCGTAACGGTAAAAATTTCCAGTTTCTGTTTTTAGCTTTCGCGAAATTTCGTTGTGAACAATTTGGATTTTAAATTTAGGGCGCGCCTGATGGAAGCGCGGCGTCAACTTTGCGCGTACCATTAAAGACCCGCGCGCGCACAACAAGAGGCGGAAGATTGCGCGATTCAGTGTTTGCGTTGTCAGCTCGCACGTTACAGTAAGTCCCTGGAACCGAGTATGTTCTTCGTTTTGGATCAGGGGTCTATTTATTCATCGAATTTACGCATAATATGCCTTATGCGTGTAGTGTACCAACCAATGACCACTTAGGAGAAGAGCAGAGACCGAAAATTACTGCTTTGTTTATAATTATATCTGTGATTTAGGAGTCACATTCATTTGACGAATAACGAAATTAAAAACACCGAGTTTTTTATCGAATAGTGGGGTAACAAATGTCATTTTTCAAATCAATCAACCAAAATAAACACTTAGCTACTTCAAACACTCTCTTTAATATATTGTCAGATGAGTATAAAAATTCTTTTTAGAATCTCTCCCTCAACTCCACTTTCCATCACACGCACGCTTTTTTTTCTCAGAAAAAAATATATCGTGGAGCGCTCTCTCTTTCTCACATAAAATAATTATTGTTGTAAAAAAATCATGTCCAGCATTTGCGATTTAACACACTTAAAAAGACAAACATCCCCTAGTCGAGGAGTGTTGCACATACATCCCCTAACAGGATGCAGTCAAGGAGTAAACAGAGACGCCGTGACGAAAAATAGAGGGGTGGAGAGAGGGTGGTGGATCGAGAGATATATAGCGTCCATTTTGTGCATTTTTCTCACACATACAGCGAACACATGCATGATACGGGTTGATGGTGGTTTGGTGATGACATCACTCCTCCACTACCAGAAGAGGGGATGACATCACCAAGTTGATGTTGGTAGTGGGTCCTTATTCAGTCTCCTGAAAAGGCGGGGAGGGGTTAGCACTGTTAACAAGGTGGGGATTAGTTATTATTTGATAGTTTGGGTAGTTGGACCAAAGTTTAACACTGCCGAACATTCTGTTTATGTGAAACAGATACTGAACTCCTGTTTGTGAGGTTAACCTCATGTTAATACTGTTAACCTCATGTCAACACCGTTAACCTCATGTTATCTATACCTGGCTTGTGGTTGAAGCAGCTACTACTGGTGCACTCTCCTCTCCTGAAAGATATCAAATTAATTAACATTAATTAATATTAAATTTTCAGCCATTATATTCAGAGAGATATTTAGTGGAGATAATAGTTCAGTGAGATATCATGCTATCTGAGAGTATCTTGCAAGATCTGGTAACTCTCTCTTTATATAATGTGTGACATGTCATACAGGGAAGGAAGATAAGAAGATGATACGAGAGAAGTAACGGCCGAGAGAGCGAGCATTATATTCCAAGAAGAAAAATGAGAAAGATTTCCGCGAGTATTCCTCTTTCACCAACATTCATGTCACTGGCACTGTGAATCAGGAACCGACCGACACAAGTAAACAACCAATCAGAACTCGTTATTTAGGCCACGTGACTGGTTATCAGCCAATCAGGGACCAGTATTTCCGGGGGGGGGGGGGGGGGGGGCGGCTGAAGTTTTTGAAGTTTTTGAAGTCAACTTCAAAAACTTCAAAGAGAAACTTAGGGTGGAAAACTTCAAAAACTTCAAAAACTTCAAAAACTCATATCTCCTAAACCGTTGGAGATAGGCCCTATGTTGCTTCATAACTCTTATATAAACTTGCATATTCCGAACAAGATACACCCCTTTAAAAAGCCTATAGTCACTCATAAACCATTAAAACTGGTCTAGCCCAAAAAAAGTCATGCGCACACACAAAATTATGAAAATATCCCATTATCCCTCGAATTAGATGAGGTGGAGACTTCATTTTGGCACGTACCCCCACTAACTCGAGGCCGCTGATGATTTTGGTGACCATATTTTTTTCACTACTCCCTTCATAAAAAATTTGCATTTTGTGAAACTGGCAAAAAGGGTGTGGCCCCAAAAAAATTTTGAAAATTTACTTCATAATTTTTTTAACACTTTCTTAGCATTTTCTAGGCAATATTTTGAGTTATAGAATGAAAATAAAATCTTTTTTTACAAAAAAATTTAAATTTTTTACACCAAATTGTGTCATGGATTTCATGGTTAGGAATCATTGTAAATATCCTAATTTGTGGTAGAAAAAGTGCAGACAAGTACGGATAACTTTGCCACAATATGTATTAAGCATGAAACTAACCTAAACAAGTGTAATAATAGTCACTGATAGCATAAAAAAGTAGTTTAGAGTTTTTGAAGTTTTTGAAGTCAACTTCAAAAACTTCAAAAACTCAAAAAGTAGGGTGGAAAACTTCAAACTTCAAAAACTTCAGCCGGCCCCCCCCCCCCCCCCCGTATTTCCTGATTCGGTCGGTTCCTGCTGTGAATGATCAATTCAACACCCATGCAATAGAAGATGATTCCATTACTTTGAATGGTGTAAACCCTCTTCTCCCTTTGCAATTCGGTATCCAGTTCCTCACTCAGTTCCAGTGCTGCTGTTATTCTCTCAATTGCGCCATCTAGATGTTCATTGGCAGTACCAAGTGTAACAATTTCTTGTTCAGGGGTGACTACAGTAGTGTACTGTACCACACTACTGTCACCAAGTGTCACTAAATCCTCCGATTCCGGGGCAGTATTATCTGCCGGGACAGGTACCTCCAACTCTTGTTCTTTAGCAAGTGTAATATGGACAGCATCCACACCAAGTGTAACAACCTCTTTTTCAATGTGAACATGGGCTACTTCTTCAACCATTATATTTGACTCTGGGGTAAAATTCACCACCACCTCCTCCGGCTCTGGGGCAATTACTTCCTCTTCTGTGTGATGTTCAAGGACAGAGATGACTCCTTCTATGGCTGTATCGAGTACTGGGTAGAGATGAAGTTCAGAGGGAGAGTGAAATGAGCAAAACTAGGAACAGCTAGGAATGAATTTAGTGACATGTTGTTCAAGAACTGAGAGTGAAATGCACAAAACAAATGAATTTAGAGAGATTAGTGATGAAATGTAATTTCAAATGCTAAATGGACATCAAGATAATCGTCATCAAGCTACCCCGCTTCGTGGGGGGGTAGACCGTGACAGAAAGGAGAGAGAGAGAGAGAGAGAGAGAGAGAGAGAGAGAGAGAGAGAGAGAGAGAGAGAGAGAGAGAGACAGAGAGAGAGAGAGAGAGTCTAGAGGAGAGAGAGAGAGCTGAGATAGGGAGGGAGAGAGAGAGAGAGAGAGAGAGAGAGAGAGAGAGAGAGAGAGAGAAGAGAGAGAGAGAGAGAGAGAGAGAGAGAGAGAGAGAGAGAGAGAGAGGAGAAGGAGAAGAGGGAGAGAGAAAGAGATAGAGAGAGAGAGAGCGAGAGAGAGAGAGAGTGAGAGAGAGAGAGAGAGAGAGAGAGAGAGAGAGAGAGAGAGAGAGAGAGAGATATAGAGCTGAGATAGAAAGAGAGAGAGAGAGAGAGAGAGAGATAATACGACATTATATACTCTCTTATTACTGAAGGGCAAATTGATATTGAATATTTTATCAAAGTTACATACGAACGAACAAAAAGCAATTGGCGTTATGAGCTAGGATCCTAAAAGACAATCAGGCCCCGATTTACCGGGATTTTTCCTCTTCCCCCGGTAAATCGGGGTGCGACTGGTGTTAAATTTAACGGAAAGCGTACCTTTTTCCATGCTGAGTGTTGACGAGTCTGTGACGGTAGTAAGTGGAGCCTCGTCTAGAAAGGGAGAGATGTAATTAGCAATGCAATTAGCAATTAGAGTTGTAATTACTGGGAACAAAGAAACAAAGAAACAAACAGACAAACAAACAAACAAACAAACAAACAGACAAACAAACAAACAAACAAACAGACAAACAAACAAACAAACACACAAACAAACAAACAAACAAACGTGAAACGAACAAACAAACAAACAAACAAACAAACAAACAGACAAACAGATAAACAAACAAACAAACAAACAAACAAACAAACAAACAAAGAAACAAACAGACAGACAGACAGACAGACAGACAAACAAACAAAGAAACAAACAAACAAACAAACAAACAAACAGACAAACAAACAAACAGACAAACAAACAAACAAACAGACAGACAAACAAACAGACAAACAAACGAACAAACAAACAAACAAACGAACAAACAAACAAACAAACAAACAGACAGACAAACAGACAAACAAACGAACAAACAAACAAACAAACGAACAAACAAACAAACAAACAAACAAACAAACAAACAAACCTGTGACTGATGAATCTGTAGTGGTATCCTGAGTAACATCAGCAACAACTGAACTACTCTCAATCACGGTCTCCAGGGTGGTCTCAGAGGTAATGGTGGTGGTCTCAAATGTCGTCACCGTGGTTGATGTCTCTGAAACTGTAATGTGGTTACCATGGTTACCATGAAACTGTAATGAGGTTACCATGGTTACCGTGGTTGAGGTCTCTGAAACTGTAATGAGGTGTTTTAGAGGTCTCTGAAACTGTGTTTTAGAGGATGAAGTGACTAGTGAGATCATTACAGTTACTAAAGAGAACACCAAGTGAGATCATTACAGTAACTAAAGAGAACACCAAGTGAGATCATTACAGTTACTAAAGAGAACACCGAGTGAGATCATTACAGTAACTAAAGAGAGAACACTAACTAGTTTCTGTTGTTGATGAAGTCTCGTTGCTCGTCACCATACTGCTAGTTACATCGGATGTCAGCTCAGATCGGGAGATGATGGAGATGGACTCGCCCTGAAACAGAGATGATAATGACGTCATATTAATTATTATGACGTCATTATAATATCGACATTATCATGACGTACTTTTGACATGTATACAATGTACGCTCTATCAGTTATTATCACTTGCTCTATATAACTCGATCTCTGTAAACAACGTCTTCTCAGTTTCTATCATGCTCCATTCCCTTCCCAATCTCATCTTCCTCATCCAAATTCCCCATCCTCTTCCCATCCCCTCATCTCCCCTTTCCAGTCCCAATAAATTCACACCACCACCCGCTTACCATGGTTGACAGAGGCATCAAGCTCTGAGGCTCCTCCTCCTCCTCCTCATCCTCTTGTACAACTTTAGTCGGACTGCCCTCAACTGTGATCTGCTCCTCGGTGGCTACTGGCGTGGAGGCTGCAACTGGAACTGCGACCACCTCAGTCTCCATGACAACCTCTGCAACTGGAACAGCGGACACCTCAGTCTCCATGACAACCTCTGCAACTGGCTCCTCCTCAACTGCAACTGGTTCCTCTTCGACTGCAACTGGTTCAGGAACAACCTCAGGGACAGTGGCAACCTCAGGAACAACCTCAGGGACAGCGGCAACCTCTGGTTCAGCAACGGCGGCAACTTCTTCAGGAACAGCGGCAACCTCTGGTTCAGCAACGGCGGCAACTTCTTCAGGAACAGCGGCAACCTCTGGTTCAGCAACGGCGGCAACTTCTTCAGGAACAGCGGCAACCTCTGGTACAGCAACGGCGGCAACTTCTTCAGGAACAGCGGCAACCTCTGGTTCAGCAACGGCGGCAACTTCTTCGGGAACAGCGGCAACCTCTGGTTCAGCAACGGCGGCAACTTCTTCGGGAACGATTTCGGGTTCGGAAGCGACCATAGAGGTGGTCTCAGGAACAATAATTATAGATGGCTCAGAATCAGATTCGGGCACAGCTGGGACAGATTCTGGGACGGCTTCAACAGTCTCAGCTTCTGGCTCTGGGACGACTTCAGGTTCGGCTACTGGCTCTGGGACAGCCTCAACTGGTGCTGGGACTGGGACCGCCTCAACAGCTACAGCCTCTACGACGGCTTCTGGCTCTGGAACAGTCTCTGGCTCAGCAACGGCTTCAACAGCTACTGGCTCAGCTACTGGCTCTAGGATCGCCTCAACAGCTACAGCTTCTGCGTCGGCTTCAACAGCTACTGGCTCTGGGACGACTACGGGCTCTGGCTCGGGGACGGCTTCAGGTTCAGCTACTGGCTCTGGGACGACTACGGTCTCTGGCTCTGGGACGACTACAGCCTCTGCGTCGGCTTCAACAGCTACTGGCTCTGGGACGACTACAGGCTCTGGCTCTGGTACTGCGACGGCTTCGACTGCTTCAGGCTCAGCTACTGGCTCGGGAACGGCTTCAACTGGTGCCTCAACCGACTTTGCCTCCTCAAATTGGAAACTTTCAGCTGGCTGAAAAGTGGTAAAATAGCGTTAAAATGGGACTTTCGGACGTTTGAATTTTGGGAACCAACCCTTTACCTCAGAGACAAAGACAGACATAATATGAACATTGGACATGTTGACACAGACAGACAGAGGAACATATGGCGAGGTGAAATATGAGAACAATTTAGAGCCTTTCTCTCTCCCTCTACTGAACATTTCCCTCTCTATCTCCACACTCACCCTTCCATACTCCCCTACACTAGGTCTCTACTAAACATTTCCCTCTCTAGTCTCTATAACACTCACCCTTCCATACTGCTCAGTACACTACTGACTACCTTTCCACCTCTTTCTTTATGCATTTATCATATTATATGGCCAGTCGCTCTCTGTGAAGTGTGACTCACACGAGAGATCCATCTCATTCGACATTCACACATAAATATGTTCCACTAAGAGAAAGTGTTTACGCTTTCAAACCGGTTCTATTGTATATGTAGTTATAATATACAGGGTGTACTTGCTTTGTTTTGCCGTCTGAAGAGAAAGAGTAAAGAAAGAAAAAGAGAGAGAGAGAGAGAGAGAGAGAGAGAGAGAGAGAGAGAGAGAGCGATAGAGAGAAAGATGGAGAGATGGAGAGAGAGAGAGAGAGAGAAAGAAAAAGAACAATACATAAGGGAGACAATAAGAGGACCAATAAAGGGCAATGAACGAGCTGGTTCTATGTGTTTGTGTGTAAATGTGGTTTAATAGGATTGCATGCTTGGTCCTCTGCAGACTATCAATCTTAGCATCCTCATCGTCCCTGGCTCCTTCGCTTAACCCCTCTCCTCTAAATCATACATAACTCTCTCTGCAGTTCTGTCAATCTGTAGTGAAGGGTTAGAACACTGAATGTATCCCCGATGAAACTCGGTCAGCTCTGAAGAGCCTAGGAGCCTAGGAGCTAATTTTTGGCACTCCAGTCCGCCAATTTGAGTCCTTTGACGTGTGAATACTGAATAGTTGGTAGCTGTTATTGCATATACATGGATTGAGACCGGTTGAGAAACCTATATACTTGTGAAGGCGGAAGTTATGTTTTGACAAAAAAGGGAAGAGAGAAAGAGAGAGTGTAAAGGGCCTTTACACTCTCTCTCTCTTTCTCTCGCTTGCCTCTTTCACGCTAAAGGGTATAGGGTAACATTGCGTTGCGATAACAAGGTCGGTGATTTTACCTTTTTCAGTTTCTCAGAGCTGCGAGAAACTTTAACATACATACTCTTGTAATCTCTTTATATTCCCATGTATATATTCCGTCAGAATATATATTGTGTGTCTCGAAAAAAAAAACAAACAAACAAACAAACAAACAAACAAACAAATAAACAAACAAACAAACAAACAAACAAACAAACAAACAAACAAACAAACAAACAAACAAACAAACAAACAAACAAACAAAAAACAGTGTTGTATACCGGGTGGAGAGTCTAGTAAAAGAATTCAAAACAGGATCATGTAACAAGTTAACTACCCCCATGACAGTTTGAGTACGATGTCCCCTCTCTTTTTGGGAAGGGGGAGAGATGGGGACACCCCCCCACCCCTAACTAGACGTAACGCGTGCGACATCGTGAGAGAGGTCAGGGCAGGAGTGAGAGAAATGAGGAGATATCATTCCCCCTCCCCCCATGGTTACCATGGTTACCCCTCCCCCAATTAACATATGTTACCCCCCCATGGTTACCATGGTTACCCCCAATTAACTGTACCTGTTCCAGGATAACGAAGCTCTCAGGCGCTGCTTTAGCTATAACCTCTGAGGAAAGGGAACGCATTTTAGTGGTAATATATTTCTATTCCTTTGAATCACGTACGGTTGAAAACTAGAAACTTCTTTTTTATCTCATTACATATTCAGAATATGAGTGTGCGATGTTACCTGGCCTTTCTCTGTCTCTTCCTTTCCCCATCTCACTCTCTTTCCCTTTCTCTCCCTATTTCTTCATCTCACTCCCTCTCACTCAAATTACATACACAGGTCGGTCATTCACACAATGCAGAGTACGGACGCATGTTAATGAAAGTCGAAGTGTAAGATTATGAGTGGTACTTCAAAAAACTCAGCCGACCGTTATAAAACACAGTTATGAATTTACATTTTGGAAACCTATAATTGGGTGTTCGGGACAGGACAGTGGACACTGAAAAGTGACAGGACGTGTCACCGAATTACAGCTACTTCAGCTGTGCTACACAGTTCTGTCATCATTGATGACAGTTGTGTATCATCAGGTTTGCAGTCTGTGTGTGTCTTTCCTCTAATTTCTTCTCTATTCTTTCTCTAGACATCATGTGGAACTTATAGTACATATAAGAACTGAAATAACATGATCTACCGTATAGTTGCTTGTTGCTGCGAGCGATTTTTATCGCTCTAATCGTTATCTCTGTTTGCGACTGTCCCACCGTTTGAGGACCACCGTTATAGCATGACGACGTTGTCCCAAGTTACCCATTTTATAAACCGTCTCACTACCCGGAGGTGTGCTATTAAATTTGCACCGTATGAGATAGGAAGTGGAAGGCATGATGCTGATATCATTCCTGAGATTTTAGGCGGTAGACAGTATACGAAGAAAGACTTAGCGTCTTATTTGTCGGAGGCATGCAAGTTACTAGTTGATCTTGCACTCCCCCAAGGGAGCACTACTCCGATAGCTCCTGTACCTGCAGAGAAGATCAGTCTACATGAGGAACTAGCTGAGGCCCACCGAAAGGTGATTGATCTTCAGGATCAAGTCATCAAGTTGAAGGACGAGATTGGAAATATTGAGACCGCCACAGTTACCAAAACTGTTCAACGTGACTTGAAGAGCTACTCAGCTATGCTGACTCAGAACTGTGCAGCGGCGCTTGCTCCTAATAGAATCCAGCGGGCTGTCACCAAAGCATCTGTTGTGAAGTCTGGTGAAGAGGACCGTTCCAGAAACCTGATTGTATTTGGCCTGCCGGAGGAACCTGCTGGAGTTACAGTTGACACTTCTGTCGCGACTCTGTTGGAGGAAATGGACGAGAAGCCCCTGATGATCGGTTGTGAGAGGTTGGGTACGGCAGCTGAGGGTAAGGTGAGACCTGTGAAGGTGACTTTGGAGTCTAGAGACAGTCTTCATGTTTTGTTGAAGAAGGCGTGTGAGCTGAGACATTGTGAGAACTATAAGAGAGTATATCTTGAGCCTGATCGTAGTCACGATGAGAGAGCTGAGAGGAGAAGAGCGGTGAAGACCCTTAGTGAGTTGAGACTGGCGCATCCCGAGAGAAAGTATGTTTTAAGGAAAGGTGTGATTGAAAGCATCTGAACTCATTAAATTTTGCCCCACAAGCTTGTGGAGATCTTTTCCCTGTTTTAACTGTTTTTACTATCATGATTTTGATCTCTTCGCACGGGGCGGGACCCAGTTGTTTATCATTTATTTGATTTACATTGCTGTTCGTCCACCATCATATTTTCAAACCAAACCAGTTCATAATAGGACAAGAACTCTCAGCAACAAAGATTGTTTACGGGAGTGCTCCCCCCCCCCCAAATAGGACAAGTTATTGTAAGTAAGGTTTCTGGAGTTTCTTTAGAACTATTTTTCAGTTATAACAGCCGGCTGGTGCTACAAAAACGATGTCCAATGAGTGGTCTTGAAGACAAATAATAACAAACAAATTAAAACTTTAAAATATATTATATCTCTCCTTCTCCCTCCGATACCCTCATTAAGAATGATTGCCTTCAATACACAGTCGGACCCCAATTTACCGGGATGCTCGGGGGAAAGGGGTTTACCGGTAAATCGGGGTCCGACTGTATATTAGCCTCTCATTAGCTCCAAATTAGTTAATTAATTACCTTTCTCACAAGGGGGCTCAGAAATGGGCTCTTCAGCAGCAATAACAACAGCGGGTTCGTCAATAGCAGGCTCAACAACAGCAACCACTTCTGGCTCAACAACCACTTCTGGCTCGGTAACCACTTCTGGCTCGGCAACAACCACTTCTGGCTCGGCAACAACCACTTCTGGCTCGGCAACAACCACTTCAGGGGCAGCAATAACCACTTCAGGGGCAGCAATAACCACTTCTGGTTCCAAAACAACCGGTTCTGGAGCAGCAACAACCACTTCAGGTTCCAAAACAGCAGGTTCCGGGACAGCAACAGGTTCCAGGATAGCAACAGGTTCCTTGATGGGTTCGGAGTAGACCGGTTCTTCAACTGGTGTGGGGGAGGGAGAAGGGGCTGAGGCCTGCTGTGGGACATCATCATCCGGCAGGTACACGGGGACAATCCTAACTGGTTCAGGGGTCTTGGGAACATCTGGGTAGATCTTAGGTACTGTACCCTCACAGATGGAATCCCTGAAAATGGGGAGATGATATATTTGATAATTAGCTAATTAAAACTAACTAATAGTACATTAATTAACCTAACTAATTATGTCTTAATTATATAGTTAGCTAACCTGAGCCCAGCAATGTTTTTGTTACTATCGCTCTTCCTCATGACAGGATCTTTATTTGAACTAATCTCAGCCAACTTGGCTTCCACATTCTTGAAACCCGTCTCCTGAGGGGGGGGGGGGGGTTAAACAGGGATTTAACAGAAATTAAACAGAAATTAAACAGAAATTTAACAGAAATTGAACAGGGATTCAACAGAAATTAAACAGGGATTTAACAGAAATTAAACAGGGATTTAACAGGGATTTAACAGGAATAATTATCTGATCGTTGCTGATCCCCCTTTCTCATTATTACCTGTGTGGGGTCGTCCTCTACTACAGGTTCTGTTGGTGCCTCTCCAACGAGCTCAGTCTCCTCTACCGGGGCAGCTGGGGAGAGATTGTTACTTTAACTAGGAGAGAGCAGGAGAGATTGTTACTTTAACTAGGAGAGAGCAGGAGAGATTGCTACTTTGACTAGGAGAGAGCAGGAGAGATTGTTACTTTAACTAGGAGAGAGCAGGAGAGATTGTTACTTTAACTAGGAGAGAGCAGGAGAGATTGTTACTTTAACTAGAAGAGAGCAGGAGAGATTGCTACTTTGACTAGGAGAGAGCAGGAGAGATTGTTACTTTAACTAGGAGAGAGCAGGAGAGATTGTTACTTTAACTAGGAGAGAGCAGGTGAGATTGTTACTTTAACTAGGAGAGTTACAGTGGGGATTGGGCCCTGATGGAGTTGTTATGTTCTAACCCTCGGGTCGAGCAAGGCAAAGAGGGATAGGAGGATCGAGAGGGAGAGAGAAAAAAATAGAGAGATAGAAAGAGAGAGAGAGAAAGAGAGAGACAGAGAAAGAGAGAGAGAGAGAGAAAGAGAAAGGGGTTGTTACATTCTATGCGAGACACTATATTATTCTTAGCAGAATGCTGAAGGGAACAGGTGAAGTTAGTAATATATTCCATGTGCTGCCGGCATCAAGGCTACATCTCTCTCCCTCTCTCTCCCTCTCTATCTCTCTCTCTCTCTCTCTCTCTCTCCCTCTCTCTCCCTCTCTCTCTCTCTCTCCCTCTCTCTCTCTCTCTCTCTCCCTCTCTCTCTCCTCCAACTCGTCGCTGTAGTTGGAGGGTCAACGGGCTGCTGTATATTATTTTAACGTTCTCGAATACCGCACATACAAAAGAAGAGATGAAGAAAGTGTGGATGGGGGATTAACAAACACAGACAGATATACTGTAACCTGGTCAACAGGTCCCTTGTCAGGTATAAGGGGAGCATCGTCCTCAGACTTTTACAATAGTAACATATTAGTAATCTTTGAATATAAATATACGAGTGGTATCTGGATGTGGGGTCAACCGTTTATCAAAGTGAACTCTAAGACTGGCAAGAAGGTTTGTTATTTCCTAACCCTCTTCTTTTACATTTTACGGAGCGTGTGAAGAGAGGCCAGAGGGTCGAGCTAGGCAAAATAAGGTAACTGGTGTCCTTGACTGTGTCAGATCTATGTCTTTCATTTCCTGGTGTATTAAATTGTTTTTAGCCCGAAGTATTCAACTCCTTCTCCAGGTTGCAGTGTTGCTGATGGACACCCAGGGCACATTTGATAACCAAGCTATCGTAAGGGATAGTGCTACAATATTCGCTCTATCTACCATGCTTAGCAGTGTACAGATCTACAACATCTCACAGGTACCAATATACAGTGTTTTTAAATGCTGTCGCACTCTTTTTGTTTTGTTTTTGTGTACTGTATTTATTTGTTTAGGTCCACTCTGAGGCATTGTGGCATTTTTATTATATTTGGGGTCGTCAGGGGAGTGTTTAGTGAGGTGTAAGAGTTACTTAATCCTGAGATTACTTATTCTGTAACAATTCCCCCCCCCCCCCCCTCTCCAGTAACAATCTCTCTCCCCCCCCCCCCCCTCCAGTAACAATCCCCCCTCTCCAGTAACAATCCCCCTCTCCAGCAAATACGAGAGGATGATCTGCAGCACCTTCACCTGTTCACTGATTATGGCCGGCTAGTAATGCAGGGAATAGAAGAGAGTGATGAATATAAACCCTTCCAGGTCCGTCCGTCGCTAATCATAATATTGCTATCTATCATATCTGACAAGTGGCTAAGGTATAATCATGATAATCAGTAGATATTAACTAGTAGGCCCGTTCGCCCTACGGGCGAATTTCGGGGAAATGGTAGCTTGATTAGGGAACGCTGACATCACCTGCACCATCCGTTCCTAGCCTATCTCTCACTTTCTCCCTTCTCATGGTGTTGTACGCTCTGGGCTTCCTGACAATGTCAGGTCCGAATTTAAGAGATCGATGTCATCGAGGTGCAGTGCTGTTCCAGAAACTCATCACGTGAAAACTTGACCGCTATGTAGCCGATTCGGAGATTTCTATATTCGACTGTGAGTAATCACCCTTGTGCGAGAGTGGGCAAAGGCTTTACCGTAAAGCTATCCTCAGTGTTTTTTGGCTCGCTGAAACGTTGGGTAATCGTATATTTTAGCGCTCTCTGACGCAGCAGTTTTTGGACCCATAAACCCCGTTGTCGAATAGCGGGGGGTGGAAGAGGCTAGACTTTCGGGTTCAGGACAGAATAAAAAAAGCACGTGCAGAATTTAAATTTTCCCCCTTTGGTCCCCAGTTCTGCAACCGGGAGAGATTCCCCCCAGGCGCTCTAAAAATTGACGTGCAGATTTGTATTTGTGTTTTGCTAGGTGATCACCGTTAAACAATTTGCTTAGTAATGTATGTTTTAAACTTAGTAATCTTTGTGTTTTAGTGTTTAGTAATCTTTAGTGTTTTAATATTTAGCATTGTTTAGACTTTATGTTTAGAGTTTCATTGTGTTTAGTGTGGAATGAACTATTCATCGAATATTCACTTAGATGGTATATGATTGTAATACTATTAATATCAATTCACTATGATTGTAATAATATATTATTAGAGTGGCTATTTTGTTCTAAGGATGGATTTTAAAACCATTTGGGTTTACCGTCTAAATTGGGCAGTGTTGGATCATTAAGACCGCCCTGTTGGGGGTGGCGGATACTAAAAACCCTTATTAACTAGTAGGCCCTTTCCCCCTAGGGCGAATTTGGGGGAAAAATGGACTTGGGATTGGGGAAGCGCATCACGCACACCTTTCCAAGCATCTCTCACTTTCTCCCTTCTCATGGTGTTGTACGCTCTGGGCTTCCTGACAATGTCAAGGTCCGAATTTAAGAGATCGATGTCATCGAGGTGCAGTGCTGTTCCAGAAACTCATCACGTGAAAACTTGACCGCTATGTAGCCGATTCGGAGATTTCTATATTTCGACTGGAGTAATCACCCTTGGGCGAGGTTGGGCAAAGGCTTTACCGTAAAGCTATCCTCAGTGGTTGATTGGCTCGCTTGAACACGTTGGCGTAATCTGTCATATTCTCTAGCCTGCTCTCTGACAGCAGCAGATCTTCTGGACCCATATAACCGTTGTCGAATAGCGCTTGGGGTGGAAGAGCTAGACATCAGGATTCAGGACAGAAGTAAAAGAATGCACGTGCAGAATTGAATTCCCCCTTGGTACCCAGTTCTGCAACCGGGAGAGATCTCTCCAGGTCGCTCTAATAATTGCACGTGCAAGACTTGTACTTAGTGTAGTTGCTAGGTGATCACCGTTACACAATTTGCTTAGTAAGTAGTATGATTATTATCATTATTATAACTGGACTGTACTTACATCTCGGGGCTCAAAACAGCACAAACACAACTCCATCTCTCTCTATCCTAAATCTTGGGAAAGGAGGGATATATTAGTGGACAGGTGTTCTCAGTAAAACAAGGATCTAGTATTTGGTGGCGAACTTTTCACTTTGATTTGATTGAACGGCTGGAATTATGTGGATGGGATATGCGATCTGTTCCCATGTTCTGATGAAATACAATTTGTATTGAAACATGTGTAAACTGTTGAACTAAAACTTCCTTGTTTTACTTGTGGATGGGATATGCTATGGATATGCTATCCACTGGATATGCTATGAGTTTTGTTGTCAAGTTGGTTTATGTCAAGTTTGTACTAAAAAAAAGAGAAATATATGTATCAACAAGGACTGTGATGAATGATCAGTTTTGGGACTCTATATTCATAAATATGTAACTCATAAACGTGTAAAGTTATTATACTTTTAATATCAAACAGAGAGACAATACATGAGGCACTGTGGTATTAAAATATAAAATTACAGCAAGGGATAAAAAGCATGGGAGATGCTAAACCGTTGCTGAGATAAGCAGGGAGTACGGGAGAATGAGAGATGAGAGAGAGAGAGAGAGAAAGAGAGAGAGAGAGAGAGAGAGATAGATAGAGAGAGGGAGAGAGAGAGAGAGAGAGAGATGTTAGAAGAGTGTAGGCCGGAATGAGGCGACGCTATCTCCATCCCTGGTTAAGTGATAACACGTGGTAACATGAGAAGCAACGAAAAATCAAAAATCACATATATTCACATTTATCTTGACAGAACGTAGTGAGGAATAAAGCATATTGTATGGTACATAATAATATCGACTTGACAGCTATCGCGGTAGTACGTATCATTTCATTTTATCAGAATTTTTTGACTGATGGGTCACACAAGTAACATGGTCCCCTAACTAGCGCTGTGAGGCAAAGCAATACAACACGGGTGTAGCAACAGTGAGAGTTTCTTACAACGGCTAGCAATGTATGCCCTACCGCAAACAGTCAGGGGGCTATAATTTCAAACGATCCTGTACCCGATAGATCTTACAAATTACACATATCTGTCTAACACAACTGGGATGAAGTTTCTATTCTATCATGAATAGCGAGCTAGTTGGAACCCAATTGACCGTGATTCTCGGGGAAAAGGGATTTGACATTTGCCCAGTTAAGTTTGTTTCTGGGATACCAGTTTCTGAAACGATGAAGACTTCATCGGATGAAGTTCATCCATACGACTTCATCCATACGATGAAGACTTCATCGTGATACGATGAAGACTTCATCCCGCGTGCACGAGAAAGACCTTTGCTATGCACCCGGGATGATCTTATCAGGATTTAGGAACTTAAAAAGTGGACTGTAATTTTTTTGGGCACCGTTACGATCTGGGTGTTTGGTGGACTGTTTACAGGTGCGCACTAAAATGGCTCTAACCGCCAAACCACTCAACCTTTTTGGCTAATTCAAAGTTTATCTGGTAAGTTTAAGTTTAAGTTTAAGTTTACGCACAATTTATCACAAAGTCACACAATTAATATATAACTTCGTCCCGCTCTTACACCATACACCAATAAAGTGATACAAGGCTGAGAGGTGAAAATATACAGTTCACATCAGCGGTTTCCTAAAGCGGTTTAGACAATACTTAGAGACAGTGATACACATCCTAGTAGCATTAGATGCACAAAATACGAGGAACAAGGGGTTATAGAAAACAAGGTAATGAACTAACAAAACAAGCAGACAAACATAAATACAGATTAAACAGAATACACAAAGTCACAGACGCAAAACACAACATCAACAGTCAATACAAAACGGTTAATACAAAAACATACTAACACACTTACAAACACATTCACAGACAAACAGACAAACAGACAATCACAAACACATACACACAGATAGGAAATGTCAAGGCCTAGCCCTAACCCTACTTTAGCGGTTAGCCCTAACCCTAAAAAACCGTTTGTCAGCACTCACCAAACACCCAGATTTTAACTTGGCAAACGCTGCTGGCCCCCGATAGGATATTATTTTTAAGGCAGCGCTTTTCAAGATTTTAACGTGGGCCAAGTTTTTTCGTTTGCCGCTCTAAAATTTAATTTTTTTTACTCGGCAAGATCCCAAAAAGCCGCGCGCTTTTGTTACGCGCAAAACTGCGCCGCGCACCCCAACCTCATTTTTTAATGAATCGTGTTATTTATTTAACATTGTTGATATTAACATTATTTTAATTAAAACTAATCAAAATTAGTAAAGCCTAAAGAGCAACAAAATATCTCAAATACAATCAAATTGATTCAATTTCAAAAAAACCTTTCAGTACAGCTTTCAGTTTTGTTTTGGGCTATATTTAGTATAAATTAAGTGTAAGCTCAGCGTTTATTTAATCACATATGAACTGTAATTTAACATCATTTTGAAATTAGATACAACGATGCTTGTCATGTTTGTACAATTTTCATATACGCATAATGCATATAGAATTCTACTGCATTTAAGGGTACACCTTAATATCTTCTCTAATCTTGCTGGATCATCTAGCTATAGATCGAATCTCTAAATGAGTAAATGACTGCAGTGTTTAACTCTAAACAGACATCAGTATCTTATTAAACGTTTCCTCATCTCCCGAACCACCCTCACCACCACCACCACGAGCCCAATTGCTATTCAACCTAACATACGATCCACCTCCACCTCCACCTCCACCATGTCCAACACTACCAGTACCTCCTCCACCTCCCTGTTCCTCTTTCCTACTGGAATACCGATCATAAACCCCCTCAGGCAGATCATGGTGTGGAATTTGACCCCGAGTGGCGCTTAGCAGAGTATCACCTGGATCTGTCAGCCGGAGAGCCCGATTAAATTCAACATTGTCCAAATTGTGAGTAGATACACTTCTGTGGTTGTGGGATACACGAGAGAGGGGCTTTTTCGGTACATTAATCTGATCAAATGTCATCTCCGGCCCTCCAACAGATTTACTACGAGTTCTGCTGCTTCTGGAGGATCCTGGCGTGTTGCCAAAAACTGAAGAATGGTGATCGGAGCTGACAGCGGGTGGGATATCCTCGTATGATGTGGATATTCTCTCGTAGGTCCTGCTTCTTTTCATGTTGCCTCCTCCACCCTGCAATGGGGTCAATTAATTAAACTAATAATTAAATTTATTAAGTGTATTAATAAATTTGAGTAACACATGGGGACAAGACAATAAAAACAGATCAATCCCGGATTTCAGGGCGGATTTGGCTCCCCCCCCCCCTTAAAGTGAGGAGACACACACCTGTCGTTGCCGGAGAGGGATGGTCCCAATTACTAGCTCAGTTGAGAAAGCCAACTGTTCCCCTCCCACTTTGAATGACAGCTCAAGGAGGTACTTTATAGAGATGATACTGCAACAAGGGAGTCCAGTGGGAGGTAGTCGGTGGGGTACCATCACACAAACCTGAGTCGATGAGAAACATGGGTTATAAAAGTATACGGGCATGTATTTTTTTTGGGGAGTGGTCATAAAAACAACACTATGACGAATTTCCTGCTGAGGAGAGAAGGGTTAGGGAGAGCCTAGGGGAAGGGAGTGGGTTGGCGAGACTAGAGGGTGGCCCGTGGGTTCGGGAGAAGGGACTGGGTTCGGGAGAAGGGACTGGGTTCGGGAGAAGGGACTGGGTTCGGGAGAAGGGACTGGGTTCGGGAGAAGGGACTGGGTTCGGGAGAAGGGGGTGGGTTGGGGAGAAGGGGAGGGAGAAGGGACTGGGTTCGGGAGAAGGGACTGGGTTCGGGAGAAGGGACTGGGTTCGGGAGAAGGGACTGGGTTCGGGAGAAGGGACTGGGTTCGGGAGAAGGGACTGGGTTCGGGAGAAGGGACTGGGTTCGGGAGAAGGGGCTGGGTTCGGGAGAAGGGACTGGGTTCGGGAGAAGGGACTGGGTTCGGGAGAAGGGACTGGGTTCGGGAGAAGGGACTGGGTTCGGGAGAAGGGACTGGGTTCGGGAGAAGGGACTGGGTTCGGGAGAAGGGACTGGGTTCGGGAGAAGGGACTGGGTTCGGGAGAAGGGACTGGGTTCGGGAGAAGGGACTGGGTTCGGGAGAAGGGACTGGGTTCGGGAGAAGGGACTGGGTTCGGGAGAAGGGGGTGGGTTGGGGAGAAGGGGAGGGAGAAGGGTGGGTTCGGGGAGAAGGGGAGGGATAAGGGGGTGGGTTCGGGTAGAAGGGGGGAGGGAGAAGGGGGAGGGATCGAGAGGGAGAAGGGGGTGGGTTGGGGAGAAGGGGAGGGACATGGAGAATGGGGATTGGGGTTGCTCAGCTCATACATCATTCCACGTCAGGCTCATTTCAGGCTCATTTCAGGCTCATTATATACATGTCGGGAGAGGGAGAAGGGGGAGGGACAGAACAAAGGGGGTGGCTCATACCTCATTCCATGTCAATGAGCAATTAGGATAAACGCGACTGTTCTCATAATGTGTGACACTGACACTCCGTCTGATTGTACGGGACCTCATTTTACTTTTGTAAGTTTCCACCGAGACCAACTGGAGACACACCTGTAAAATATTAATTGTGTTAATTAATTACAATTATTAATTGTGGTGCTCACGGTTAGAAACATGGAAAATAAAACAAAATTTGTACTAAAAGTCCAGTCTTGAACCCGAAAAAGAATATATCCCCATTTCTGGGAACTATTCCACTGATTTGCCTTGATCCTGTTTCACCACGACTGCACGGAGGGTTAGATGTAGAGCATAACAACTACTGATCAAGGACCAAGTTAGCTTCATAGATCTAAAAACTCACCCTTTTTAAAACTTTGTCCGAACAATTCCTGAGTTCCAGATTGGCTATTATCGTCTCTCCCGGGACAAATCCAGATTTGGGGCATGTCATCGTTACCGTGGCAACACCTGAAAAGTAAAGAAAATGTGGAACTGGCAACTGGGATAGTGGGAATAAGTTGAACTAATCAGGGACGGGGGAGACCAATTCCAAAAAAACAAGATGACTTTTGGTTTCCAGGGGTGGGTGACATGCCCTTTGTAAACCTTTCGAAATTGAAGGAAGTCGATATAATGATGTACCTGCGTTGGCTGGTTGAATGGTGATTGGTAACTGTTTACATACCTGCATTTGCTGGTTGGATGGTGATGGGGAGTTGTTTGCATCTACACAGACATACAGGTTCTGCACTGGATGGAACCATGTTGAGATTATATAGGGAGATCACTGTGATATCTGTCGAGGAACTTGTCCTTTTGTCTCCTGTAGGAAGGGAGTCACTTATTTGTTGTAGGGCACTGTCAGGCAAATATTCTCTGACTGCTCTAAAACCTGTTTGGCAGTGAGCGCACTGTCTTCGAATCAAATGGGGTATGATGAGCGGCTCAGATGGGGTCGAGGCGCCAGACAGTTCTAAAACACATATTAAAGCTTGTGTGTAAAATGTAACTGTTTCCAGGGCAAATGCCCGCAAATAACACCAAACTGAAGGTGGGGTGGGGGATAATTAGAGACTAATTACATAATTACCATTAATTATGGTAAAACACAATAATACATACCTGATTTAGTAGCTATACAGGTTACTCGATATCTGACCGATCCAAATTCCCCCTCAAACGAGGAAGGTAGGGACTGGGGAAGTTGAAACTTAAACGGAAAAAGGTGAACACCTGTAATAATTATAGAATTAGAAGAATTAATTATAGATGCAATTATCATGTCTTGTTGACAGTGACAACAGGACCCAATAGGAAAGTTCAATGTAAGGGGGGGGGGGGTGGCATGGGGTAAGGCCAAAAGAGCCAGATCAATCCCGGATTTCAGGGCGGGTTTGACTTTTTTGGACATACATTTTTAGGGAAAAACATCAATAAAAACCAGATCAAAAAAACCAGATCAAAAAAGCCAGATCAAAAAAAAAGCCATATCAAAAAAGCCAGAAATTGTCGGGAATAAAGCCAAAAAGCTAAAAAAAAGCGGGTTTGGTTTTTTGGCCTTTCCCTCCACCCATGTATACCTGTTTTGATCAACACATTTTTAGACATTAGAAGGAATGATTGCTCGAAGTAAGGTTCTGTGTTGGTGTGGTGAACCATCTGTTTCCCTTTCCTGCTTTCATACCTGAAAATAATCGGATTACGGTCAGGGTATCAAAGACTCGAGCTAGCAAGATAGGAAACTCCAAAGTTCGAATTTCAGGGAGGGGGGCATGGAGTATCCAATCTCTCGACTTGCCCAAATGTCAGCAATTTGCCCAAATCCTATATTCTACTACCGTTGGTTATGAAATTAATCCTTAGTTATTATGCAATAAAATGGGTGACTTTGTGAGATACTTACTCTGTCCAGTATACATTAGCTTCCCCAACCACCGCCAGAGTGACACTAGAAAATACCCTGTCTTTATTGGGTGCTAAGAGGACTCTACCCGTCACTAATTGACCTGTAGATAGATGGGGAATGTTCAGATCTAGGATCAGAGAAAAGGTGAAAGATCAGTAACTAAAGAAATCAAACAAAACAAACGGAGGTACAGTCGGAACCCGATTTAGTGGCATCCTCGGGGGGAAAATCCTGTCACTAAATCAGGATGCCACTAAATCGGGGGCCACCAAATCGGGGTCCAACTGTATACTCAAAATTAAAACAGCATTTTACCTGAGTAGTAGATGCTAGCTGGATTATCAAGTAAAACGGAAAACTGCTTGAACGGCATTTTACCACTAGATTTGCCTTGCTCCAACTCTTACTGAGTTACTCAATCCACCACTGGATGCCACTGGATCACCACCAATGCTGCAGTTTTACAACGTCCGTTCAGTTTTGGTAGCTCCACAATAATTAAAGTTCAGCTTAGATATAAATTCTTCGGAGAAAATATACACAGTGTAGACAAAAAATGGATAGGGGCGTGTTAGTTTCTGCAGCATATAGGGATTCTCCCTTCCTCTAGGCCAACCGGATACGAAAAAGAGAGAGAGAGAGAGAGAGAGAGAGAGAGAGAGAGAGAGAGAGAAAGAGAGAGAGAGAGAGAGAGAGAGAGAGAGAGAAAAGAACAAGTTGTCGGTTGAAACTGAGTCGTGGGAAAACGATGAAGAAGTGGTATCGTTATGGCATCTAGAGATACGCTTAGTGAAGAAACCGGTGGACTGAAGAATTACAGTCAGACCCCGATTTACAGGGCTGTTTGAGGATTGATTTGAGGTATCGGAGGAAGTGTAGCCGTTCGGTAAATCGGGGTAATACCGGATACGGTTAATCGGGGTTCTGGTAAATCGGGGTCCGACTGTATTGCAATAAATAAAAAATAGGTCAGATTTTGGAAACGCTAAAAATATTTCTCTCATGATGTACACACAAACACACAAACACACAATGTTATTCTAAATAATTTACTGAGGGTCTCTTCAGCAGAAATCTCAAAACTTATCGTTAATGTTGTAGTTACCAACTTGATGATTGTAATTCATTACTGCTCACTGTTACCATGGTTACCACAGTTACCATGGTTACCACAGTTACCATGGTTACTGCATTCGTGGCATAGCAACTTCAGCGCTTGCTGTCTTCGCATCTTCTTCCTTCCACAATGTAGTAACTGAAAGAAGTTGTTCAGTACTCAACAAGAAAGAAGGTCATTTTGATTTTTTTGTTTCTAAAAATTTGATGGATGCTTGTTCGAATTGTCCAAGTCTAGAAAAATGCTAGGTTGAAAAGTTTGGCAATGCAGCAATCTTATTGCTTGCACTTGAAACTGTTCATATATGATATATATATCGAAAGATCCTTTCAAAATCCCTACCTGTTTTCCAACCGACCCACAGAACATTATATGGGACACCCTGTATCACCTCTAGTTCTAATTCTATAAAATCTCTACCTGTTTTCCACTGCTCACAGTTACCATGGTTACCATAGTTACCTACCTGTTTTCCACTGAGTGTAGAAGTTCATTCCAGCCTTTCCATAGAAGTTGGCGTCACCCAGGAAGGAACCCCTGGAACCAGTGAAACTGAACATGGGCAGGGGAACGGGAATGGGCACGTTCACTCCAACCTGGCCAACGTCAACCTGAAATCAGGAGGGGGTTAGAGGGTTGGGGTGAGGAGGGGTGGGTTAGAGAGGTGGGATGGGTGGGGCGGTGGTTAGAGGGGTGGGGTGAGGAGGGGGGGGGAGGAGTGGGGTGGAGGGGAGGGGTAGAGGGGAGGTGTAGATGGTTGGGATAGAGGGGTGGGATAGAGAGATGGGTTAGAGGGGTTGGTTAGAGGGGTGGGTTAAAGGGGTGTGGGAGGAGTGGGTTAGAGAAGAGAGGGGAGTGGGTTAGAGGGGATGGTTAGAGGGGTGGGGTAGAGGGGTGGGTTAGAGGGGTGGGGTAGAGGGATGGGATAGAGGGGTGGGGTAGAGGGATGGGTTAGAGGGGAGGGGTAGATGGGTGGGATAGAGGGGTGGGGTAGAGGGATGAGATAGAGGGGAGCGTTAGAGGGATGGGCTGATGAGAGGGTCGAGAGGAGGGTTAGATGAAGGGATTTAACTTGATTTCATTATATATTCAAAATTCCACCATTGACCATCCCAAATTAAAAATGATTAATTTTGATCAAAATTTCGTGATGAATCTCTGCCCAATTCAATTATTTCTAATCCTTCTAGCTTGTCTAGTCTGTCTTCTGTCTGATATATCTTTCCCTTCTAATTCAAGTCCACGTGGTAATGTTTCCTTATCTATATTCCTATCCCAGTTCTACATCGGAAAACTAATATCTCGAGCGTCCACGTGTGTTTCTATGATATTTGCTTTCTATCTCTTGCCATCAGCAGGAAATCATTAAATTAATTGCTGCCTATTTGGAGAGTCGAGACATGTTTAAAACCATTGCTGACGGATGGTGTGCTTTCGAGAGCGTGATATCTCTATAATCGTTCCTTCAAACAGTGTATATCTCTTGCCGTTCCTCAGTTGATACAGGGCTGAATTGACAGCTATGGTTTCTTTATGATTTTGAAACTGGCCGGTACACACGGGTAGATCATGACATGTCTGTCTACGCATTTTGCACCATAACGCCATACATTTTGCACCGATTTTCTTTTTCTTAGGCTCATTTGAAAGAAATGAATGTCCTCTTTCCAATGAGCCTAAGAAAACGGCCAAAAACGTGAAGAAGTGTGCTAGTCTTTACTATTTATACCATCTATCAAACGTCTTTTTTGAATACCATTACTCCCATACAATCTAGCAAAGCTTGGACAAACTACAGCTAGATACTTTTACTGGTTGCCTCCAGGATATTTTGTTTGCTCTTTTTGAAACGATGTAAAAAGACGTAAGTGCTAATAGTAGAGTCGATAACTACATCGACCTCTCCCAATTGTTTCAGTTTTTGTCACATCTGTTTGGAGCCTCGACACGACCTCTAAACAGGTGTTACTTTTTCACAAACTGTTTTCATTCATACTCAAATATGTGCTCTACCGGGATTAATGATTACAGGAGAACGGCTTGAAATATCTCTTGGAGTCTCCGGATGGTTACTCAGGGGACCTAGAGCTAACTTTTGACACCCATGGTTTTACCCCAAGTTGAAAAAATTTAGTCAGGTTTTTGTTATGATTAGCAACATTTCAACTGCTGATTACACCAAGATGAAAACAGTTTGTAAAAAAGTAACACCTGTTTAGAGGTCGTGTCGAGGCTCCAAACAGATGTGACAAAAACTGGAACAATTGGGAGAGGTCGATGTAGTTATCGACTCTACTATAAAAGTATCATTATATTTTGTCACATCAGTAAAATCGACAATGGATAATCATCATTCTTATTTTAATTATTTCGTAGGTGACTTTGAACCGGTGGATTCCTAGGATACCATTTTAAAAACCCTACATATAGATCTGACGATGAAGAAACACTTGGTGCTTCTGATCTTCTTATTAGCAAAAGCTGTGTTTATAATAAACTCCGCAAAAGGTACTGTTTTTTAACGGTGATTAATGATTGACCTATAGAAATTAACCTAAAATAATAATAATAACAACCCTCTTAGAGTGCGTTGAAAGGGACGACCCAACAGGGGAAGAATACAGAGGAACTGTTTCGAAGACAGTTTCCGGGTTACCATGCCAACGATGGACGTCAAGAGCCCAAATGACATCCAATAAAGTAATGCGGATATCCACGACTCCTACGTCCTTAGTTTTAGAGCTACCACTGTCAGATCATTGGTCTGACCCAATTATCAGTTCTTTCGGAGCGTGCGAGAACTGTGATCAGAGTATTGCCCTGACAGAGCATTCAACAAAGTTCCGGAGTTCGAGATTTTCCCCAATTCCCAATGTTACTACATAGTGTGGCTCCCACCCCTTATGACCAGTTATCGCCTTTGTGGTTAATGTTATGTTTTTCCCAGCTAACAATATATTAATCCTCTGCTCCCACGGTTTCTATTGGCCGAGAATTGACCAACATATAACAGATTTGGTATTACAGAATTCTTGAATCTTGGTGTTTATCGTTGTTGGTCCCGTAAATTCCGGATAGCTCCTATATCAATGTGTTCTCATATCGGCTTGCATTTTCAGTTTTAAAGAATTTGTAAGAAATATGTTGGAAATATGATTTCTTTGACTTTAATAGTTTCATCATACCCCCTATAGTACCAACAAACTCGGAAAATGTGGCAAGGCTCTTCATCACCCCTCTCCGCGTTTAAAAGGGTAGCGAGCCCACCAAGTACTGACCAGACAGAAGATGGAACAGGAGGTCCTGTGGCTAAGAAGCGAAAAGAGAAAGCCAAGATAAAGCCTTATGTTTGTACAGAACCGGGGTGTTTCAAAAGTTTCACACAGTACGGGTATTTACAGGTAAATGTGATCCAATTAAACTTTATCATGAACATCAATTGCATCATTAACATGAACATGAACATCATCATGAATATCAATTGTATCATTAACATCCATCATCATCGATTTTTTCCCTGCCCGGGTGAATGCCCGAAGGGCATTCACCCGGATGATGTTTTTAGCACGCACGTGCTAAAAAGATCATTCAGGGTTTAGAAATCAGCAGATCGTGGGGGTTAACTAAATGTCCGTCCGTCCGTCCGTCCGTCACGGACAACGCCTAACAACAAGTCTGCTCCTTCATAAAACTTTCATCTCACGCTTCGTTGATTCAACAAAGGAAATGATTAACACACATTGTGGCGCGCAATTACTCGCTGATAGCACTTCCCACTATCACCTGAAATCACTTTGGGCGCCCTACAGCCATGCCATGAAGTGGTAGAACGTCTTCCAAGCATGAAACTACTGTCACACTAGTGACTCGAGTTGAGATGCGGTTAAAGTTGAAGCACTTGGTTACCAACTGGGGTCTCCTAAGCAACTGCCTTGGTTGCCATAACAACTGTCTTGGTTACCATGGCAACTACTTTGGTTACCATAGCAACTGCGTTGGTTACCATAGCAACTAACCTAGTTACCTTAGTAACCAACATCGCATCAGCCAAAAAATGCTCTTTGAGCACAAAATTCATCAGGAAATCCAGTTTTGAAGCTTATTCATCAATTTTAAATCCATTTGTGGCAGGGAAACACTGCATTATGAACACATAATGCAATAATTCTTGTTATCCTTTTTCAAATCAAATCATTATCATCATGAACATCAATAATTATTTTTATTGTATTCCAATTCGCCCTCGAATTATTCGCCAACATAACTCAAAGGGGTGATCCTTGCCCTTATATCTAACTTGTTGAGTCATCCCTTGCTTAACCCTAATTTGACTTGTTGAGTCACCCCGTGCTCAACCCTAATTTTACCATTATATCCCTGCACAGGCGCATCTCTATACCCACGGTGAAGGACCACTCTACCAATGTCGTTGGAACAACTCTTGTGGGAGGAGGTTCAGTGACCTGGGTAATCTCAAGAAACATATGTTGACCCATACCGGAGAGAGACCTTACCCTTGTACCTGGCCGGGCTGTGGAAAGAGCTTTTCTCAGGTAACGATCAGGGGCATAGTCGGTAAATTGGGGTCTGACTGTAGTTACGTACGGGAATTATTAACTGGTTTTGATCAGCGTATGCCGTATCGACAAAAATTTCGCCGAGGTGTACCCTTCTGAAACTTGGGTATAATCAGCGGTTTGATAATGACATAATTTCACTCTTTACTGTTTCGCCTCCACACTTTCATTTTCCATGTTTTTGATTGATGTGGTTTCAAAACTGACATTTCACTTTTTATAGGTTGGAAATCTGAACACACATAAGCATACCCACACAGGGAAGCGCCCCTACAAGTGCTCTATTTGCCCTAAAGCATACAATCAGTCAACTGCCCTAAAGCGCCATATCAGGTACAGTTGTTGGTGACATATAGACACCTGGCGCGACCTGGAGCTGGCGCGAGCTCAATCTTGGTCGCGCCAGGTGTCTATGTCACCAAGCGTACAGTTGTGCAGTTATTGCACAATTATTCTTTTGAAGTTCCAGAGTTTGTGTTGCCGGAACCCCGATTTACCGGGAAAAACCCTTTCCCCCGAGCATCCTGGTAATTCGGGGTCCGATTGTATCATTTCGTAAATTATATCCTACTTTCAGGTCACACACGGGAGAAAAACCGTTTGTCTGCCAATTGTGTAACAAAAAGTTTAGCAATTCATCGCATTTGAAGGTACAATATTACTACATTTATTGAACACCTACTAACTTAAATTATTTTCCAATTATTTAACATATTCTTGTACCATTCTATAACATGATCCGTTATTGGTTCAACCATATGGTGACACATTCTAACACGTTATCCTTTACTTTAGACCCACGTTAGAGGACATGTGGCTGTTTTGGTTCCACCAACAACTTCATACATTGCCGCACCGGGAAACCTCCTGACCTCACCAGAGCTAGCCGCCCTTCTTTGTACATTGGTTAGTACCATATATCACGTGACACACAACACCATATATGGACATAACGTGACACACAACACCATATATGGGCATAACGTGGCACAAACCATCATACATCACCAAATATCAATTAACAATTTTTGTCTTCACCAGGTGTCCTGCCAAATAGACCTGTTTCTGGCGAAGTTAGTGACAACTCTCCATAGTTACAGCGTGACGTGCTGCCTTGTTTCCCTCTTGAGCACTGATTTGAACGTTGATAGGAAAAGTTGAAATCTGCACGTGCAGAATTAGAGAGAAAAAGTAGATACTTGCACGTGCAACGTGTTGCAGAGGAAAAGTTGAAATTTGCACGTGCAGTGTTAGAAGCTGAAGAGTATTGAATCACGTGATAGCTGTGTCGAACTGATAAGACATGAATGTCGAAAGACTGATAAACCCTTGAATCGTACATAATTTATTAATTGATTATATTGTGCTGATTAATAGAATTACTTATGATTGTAATATATTGACCATGAAATGTTATGACCATTTATTACCATTGTCGTTGATTAAATTAAATTTCAAAAACACAAATCTTTACATCAATTAAAACTATACATTTTAAATCAACACGGTCAGTACCAACTTTCGCAAAATATGATAATTTTTAAACATGACATCACAATATATTTCGTTAAAAAAATATATACTTCACAGCGAATTTAAAACTTCTGATTTCAACAGTATATATTATTCCTCTTTCAATGTAGCGAGCAGCTTTTTAGTATGATCCATAGCGGGTGGGGAGGGCTTCTTTCTAGATTCTTGGTACCTGAAACAAATCTACTTAGTAATTGTACAAATCAAGATTTAAATATTTAAAAGGCGTAGAAAGGCGCTTATTCTTATGCAATGACATAATGGCTGAATTTAGGTGTATTTTGAAACGGATATTAACAGGGTGTGAACTGCATGTCGTGTTTGCTAGTCGCGAGCGCGCTTGCGAGACAAGCAAACACGTCAAGGTTCATTAACAAGCATGCTGCTCAGTCATTTTAGATTTAATACACAATATAAGGATACCATGTAATAGGTGAGACTCTTGCCGTCACCCTCGTTCAAGTCCCGTGAAAAACGGAGCAGTACACGCAAACTGATGCCCATTTTCCTCGCGTGACCCCGATTCAGCAGTTTGAGACACCAACTCTTTAGGGGGCCATATCTCAGGAACCAGACAAGATAGGAAAAATCGCCGTCTAACGAGGCGTACAGTTTTTAATCTAGTTTACCACTGTACCGGCCGTTTCACTCTCCGACCTAAAACAAAAATCGCAACCCCACAAAACTTCAAAATAATGAAATTCGCATCTCGCATGTCGTGTTGCATGTCGTGTTGCGTGTCGTGTCATGTTATTGACGCGCTCGCGTTCAACTCTCACACAGCAGCTGCAGAACATGGCGGGAAACATCGAGGAGTAGAGAGAGGGTCGGTGCCGAATCAAATATTTCTTGATCTACTCCATCTCTCAGCTATCCTACCACTCATCAACTCGATCTCTCAGCTACCCTACCCCTCATCTACTCCATCTTTCAGCTACCCTACCCCTCATCTACTCCATCTTTCAGCTACCCTACCCCTTATCTAGTCCATCTCTCAGCTACCCTACTCCTCATCTACTCCATCTCTCAGCTTCCCTATTAGGAAAGCATAGAGATGGAAACGATTAGGGGTAGGGAATCCCTATCCATAATCGTTTCCATCTCTATGCTTCCCTAGCCCTCATCAACTCCATCTTTCAGCTACCCTACCCCTAATCTAGTCCATCTCTCCGCTACCCTACTCCTCATCTACTCCATCTCTCAGCTACCCTACCTCCCATTTACTCCATCTCTCAGCTACCCTACCTCCCATTTACTCCATCTCTCAGCTTCCCTACCTCCCATTTACTCCATCTCTCAGCTTCCCTACCTCCCGTTTACTCCATCCATGCCTCCCATTTACTCCATCTCTCAGCTACCCTACCTCCCATTTACTCCATCTCTCAGCTTCCCTACCTCCCATTTACTCCATCGCTTACCTTCCCTACCTCCCATTTACTCCATCTCTCAGCTTCCCTACCTCCCATTTACTCCATCTCTTACCTTCCCTACCTCTCATTTACTCCATCTCTCAGATTCCGTACCCCTCATTTACTCCATCTCTCAGCTTCCCTACCTCCCATTTACTCCATCTCTCAGCTTTCTTACCTCCCATAAATACTCCATCTCTCAGCTTCCCTACCTCCCATTTACTCCATCTCTCAGCTTCCCTACCTCCCATTTACTCCATCTCTCAGCTGCCCTACCTCCCATTTACTCCATCTCTAATTTATCCTAACATTCCTACCCCTGAGAGATGGAGTAAATGGGAGGTAGGGAAGCTGAGAGATGGAGTAAATGGGAGGTAGGAAAGCTGAGAGATGGAGTAAATGGGTGGTAGGGTAGCTGAGAGATGGAGTAAATGGCAGATAGGGAAGCTGAGGGATGGAGTAAATGGGAGGTAGGGAAGCTGAGAGATGGAGTAAATGGGAGGTAAGTAAGCTGAGAGATGGAGTAAATGGGAGGTAGGGTAGCTGAGAGATGGAGTAAATGGGAGGTAGGGTAGCTGAGAGATGGAGTAAATGAGAGGTAGGGTAGCTGAGAGATGGAGTAAATGAGAGGTAGGGAAGCTGAGAAATGGAGTAAATGGGAGGTAGGGTAGCTGAGAGATGGAGTAAATGGGAGGTAGGGAAGCTGAGAGATGGATCAAATGGGAGGTAGGGTAGCTGAAGGATGGAGTAAATGGGAGGTAGGGTATCTGAGAGATGGAGTAAATGGCAGGTAGGGAAGCTGAGATATGGAGTAAATGGGAGGTAGGTAAGCTGAGAGATGGAGTAAATGGGAGGTAGGGTAGCTGAGTGATGGAGTAAATGGGAGGTAGGGTATCTGAGAGATGGAGTAAATGGCAGGTAGGGAAGCTGAGATATGGAGTAAATGGGAGGTAGGTAAGCTGAGAGATGGAGTAAATGGGAGGTAGGGTAGCTGAGAGATGGAGTAAATGAGAGGTAGGGTAGCTGAGAGATGGAGTAAATGAGAGGTAGGGAAGCTGAGAAATGGAGTAAATGGGAGGTAGGGTAGCTGAGAGATGGAGTAAATGGGAGGTAGGGAAGCTGAGAGATGGATCAAATGGGAGGTAGGGTAGCATAGTGATGGAAACGATTATGGATAGGGATTCCCTACCCCTAATCGTTTCCATCTCTATGCTTCCCTAATAGGGAAGCTGAGAGATGGAGTAGATGAGGAGTAGGGTAGCTGAGAGATGGACTAGATAAGGGGTAGGGTAGCTGAAAGATGGAGTAGATGAGGGGTAGGGTAGCTGAAAGATGGAGTAGATGAGGGGTAGGGTAGCTGAGAGATCGAGTTGATGAGTGGTAGGATAGCTGAGAGATGGAGTAGATCAAGATCAAGAAATATTTGATTCGGCACCGACCCTCTCTCTACTCCTCGATGTTTCCCGCCATGTTCTGCAGCTGCTGTGTGAGAGTTGAACGCGAGCGCGTCAATAACATGACACGACATGCAACACGACATGCAACACGACATGCGAGATGCGAATTTCATTATTTTGAAGTTTTGTGGGGTTGCGATTTTTGTTTTAGGTCGGAGAGTGAAACGGCCGGTACAGTGGTAAACTAGATTAAAAACTGTACGCCTCATTAGACGGCGATTTTTCCTATCTTGTCTGGTTCCTGAGATATGGCCCCCTAAAGAGTTGGTGTCTCAAACTGCTGAATCGGGGTCACGCGAGGAAAATGGGCATCAGTTTGCGTGTACTGCTCCGTTTTTCACGGGACTTGAACGAGGGTGACGGCAAGAGTCTCACCTATTACATGGTATCCTTATATTGTGTATTAAATCTAAAATGACTGAGCAGCATGCTTGTTAATGAACCTTGACGTGTTTGCTTGTCTCGCAAGCGCACTCGCGACTAGCAAACACGACATGCAGTTCACACCCTGATTAACTGTTGAGTTTATCTTATCTAGCAAAAAGCGATTCCCCCGACTACATAGTGCCATAGTCCATAGATAGCCGTAACGTGACACACAACACCATATATGGGCATCACGTGACATTCTTGTACATACCTTCTCCAGCACCAAAGAGCAATTCCACCGACCACGTAGATAACAAGGAGCGTTGAAATGAGGACAAATATCTTCACATCCACAAGATAATACTGAAATATTAACTAATTAATTGTTTAGTTAATTAATAATTAATTAATATATTGGAATTCGATTTACTAGCTATCATAGATCAAACATGAATAATGCTTGCATGAACACTGGAGGAGTTCGTGGTTTGTTGAGTAGGGGATTATTGGTGGTAGAGGTTTTAAATTAATTTGGAATGACTTCAATGATATTAATCTTTCCAAAAACTATTTATAATTTACTTTTAGCTATACAGTCGGACCCCGATTTAGTGGCATCCTCGGGGGAAAAAAATCCTGCCACTAAATCGGGGTGCCACTAAATCGGGGTGAGCCATATTTGGCCCATAAAAACCTATTTTATGCCCAAAATGCTATACTAAGACACCTCTAACTGTTATATGCAATATGCATGTATTGATGACATGATCATTTCTGATTAGAAATAGAAAACTATAAAATAACTTTTTCAAAAAAATTGTGAAAAATTTTCTAAGTTATACCAGCCCGTCCGATTTGTGTTTCGAATCTGTGCAGCTTCCTGGATGTCCTGTCTAATTAGCGGGTTCGAAACGAACTGATACGTGATACCATGCCAAATCGGGGCACCCTAAGCGGGTGAGGAAGTATCAACATTTTTCTCTCAAAATTTATGGGGAGCACCGATCAAAGCATTGACAATCGTACTGTAAAATTTTGCAAAAAAAAAGTTTCAAATTTTTTAAAGGTATACCAGCCACGTCCGAATCGTGTTTCGAATCGGTGCATCTTATCGCATGTCCTGCTGCTAATTAGACGGTTCGGAACGAATTGAAGCGTGATCCCATCGAATCGAAATTTTGACGCTTGGTGAACTTATGATTCAATGGCCCCATGGGGATCACGTATCGGTTCGTTCCGAACCGTCTAATTAGCAGCAGGACATGCGATAAGATTCACTGATTCGAAACACGATTCGGACGTGGCTGGTATACCTTTAAAAAATTTGGAAAAAAAAATCCAAAAAATTTTTTGGGGGAAAAAATCCTGCCACTAAATCGGGGTGCCACTAAATCGGGGGCCACTAAATCGGGGTCCGACTGTACTTATAAACTATTTATAACTTACCTGTAACCAAAACAATTGAAGATAATAGCAGAGTGGAGCAATGGGAACTGGCGCAATGTACTCAATAAATAAACCAATAGCCAACATATACATAAACGTAGTGAGCATCTTGGTCACCCCTAAATTAGGGGGCTCTAACACGCTGTGTGAGCAATTGAGGGGATGGTCAGGAAGGTAGCAATATCTCAGCTAGCGTACGTGTCTAATTTAGTATACAGAAAACTAAACCTGCATTGCTCGAGGCAGAATTACTAGAATATGCGATAGTCCCATGAATAAGAAGGATATTAATTTATGTATAATTATATATATAATCTATAGAATTAAATTATATGCTTCCTTTATGCTAAATCTATATTCTATTTTTAAAGAATGTAAACAATGAACGAGTTTTAGATAAGCTCTCGATAATTAACGGCTTTAACGGCGGTTCGAATTTAATGTCTAACGAAGAGAAAGTAGGTAGTAACTGTAAGTAAAAGAATAATTCCTAATTGTCGTAGAGCTGTTATATAAAGAGGTAGAACTGAAAGTTTCAAGGGAGATATTAGATAAGAAATAGAGACAATTGTTCTAAGTTGAAATTTGCACGTGCAGTGTGGCATAAGGAATAGTTAAAATCTACACGTGCAGTGAGATTGAGAGAGGATCGAGCGGAGAAAAAGTTGGTAAAACTGTAAGTATAAATTATTAAGAGTAAATCAGTAAAAGTATTTATAAATTGAAACTGAAAGTTCATCAATGAGTGCACATATTATATGATGTTTCAGGAAAATACCTGGTATTCTCGCTAAGAGAATCGCTAAGTATTCGCTATACATAAATCGGTTGGTAGAACGAAAACTGAATTGCATTGGTATTCTGTAGAAAATACTTCCGGTTTTCGAAGTTCTATTAAAGGGGAAATAACTGCCCATTAAGAGAGCTATAAAATAGATATAAGAGGGATACTAGATATAAGCTTAGTGGGAGATATAAGCCTATTGGGAGATATAATAAGCTTAGTGGGAGATATATATTTATTGGGAGGTATAATAAGGTTAGTGAGAACTAGGAGATATACTTAGTACAGCGCATTGATCTACTAAACCAACATTGTAATTGTCATGTTACCATGTTCACTAGTAGGTAAAGCTATCATCTTAGTTGAGTATCCCCTACTCAACAACAGCTTAGCCATGAAATACATAATGATGCCTTGTTCACGTCCCACAGTGCTCGATCTATGGTCAGTAGCCATGGGATATCAACCACAACCTTCTCACAATCATATTTAGGCATTTATAAGTATATAATTGTTAGGCTCTCAAACATTTAGTAGACTAAAATAGGCCCATCAACTCAGTATCAGTCTATAAACTATATGATGAGTCATCATACTTAGTACTGATACTTAGCAAGCGATATCAAACGCTGTGATTGGTCATAGAAACAGAGTTTCTTAAATGCCGTCGCTACATGCAGCCTCTTGGTAACATTATAGCGACCCCAATCTGTCTGGGACATATACTGATATACTGCCTAGTATATCATGATGGGACATCGGGGTCCGACTGTTATACTACTAGTAGTATATAATGGGACATCATGATATACTACTCAACAGCTACAAATGGTTTTATTAAAGGCAGCGAAAAAAAGTTTTTACATTAACTAATGTGAGACTCTAGCGGTCTTGAGAGCACTAAATTGATAACATTGATAACAATAACAACTGAATACCTAACTATTATAAATTAAGACGGCCATGCGCCTCATGGATACCTTTTAACTATAGTTAACTGGATAACTTTGCACAACTGGATAACTTTGCACAACTGGATAACTTTGCATATTTCTTATTTTCTTACCTGAAACCAGTAGAGGTGCATGGAGTGACTCTTCAGGTAGGAGGCTCGCTCATTTCTAACCGTGTAATGTGTCCAAAACACAGCCCTAGAGAATAAGAAGAAGGTTTATTGAATGCAGTTGCAAATCTGGTATTTAAGTTAAACATTTAATCAGTTATAACATTTTATTGGATGCAGTTAAACTTTAATCCAATAAACCATGTTATAACTAATGTTCATGTTGAAATATATTATGCCTCCATTGATTGACCATCTCTCGATCTCTGCTTGTAGTGAGAATACGGTATCGTTTAAACACGGTAAGAAGACGCGCAAGCGTGACCACTGACCAATCAGGGCGCCAGATTGACAACACGTGTGTCCTGCATGGCTAATCGCGCGCGCATT
Organism: Hormiphora californensis; assembly: GCA_020137815.1. Classification (NCBI taxonomy): domain Eukaryota; kingdom Metazoa; phylum Ctenophora; class Tentaculata; order Cydippida; family Pleurobrachiidae; genus Hormiphora; species Hormiphora californensis. The sequence continues at coordinate 3,501,422 of CM035361.1, read as the reverse complement.
CCGTGCTTTCAATAAAAGCCTTTCATTTGCTGTGAAACTCTTGCGCCATACGTTTAGTACGCCAAGAAACCATATATTGGTCAGATACCGTATTATTATCATACGCCGTATTCCATCTACAAGCGGGTCCTTTTCCTCTTTTCTTCTATTCCCTCCTAGAGAGAACCCGGAGGAGAGGAGAGAGAGAGAGAGAAGAGGAGCAGCGAGAGAGAGGAGGAGCGAGAAGAGAGAGAGAGAGCGAGACGCTAGAAGGCGCGCCCGGCGAGCATCGGCTGAGCTAGGCCGTCGAGACCGCGTACGAGTTCAGCGCGCCGAGATCAAGACGCTTTTCCCCTCTCTCCTCTCTCTCTATTCTCTCTCTTCTCTCTTTAATCTCCCCTCTCTCTCTCTTACTCTCTCTCTTCTCGCTCGCTCATCTCACCTTCAACTCTCTTCTCTCCTCTCTCTCTTCTCTCTCTCTCTCTCCTCTCTCTCATCTCTCTCTCTGTCCCCTTTTTTCCCCCAATACTTGTCTAACGGGTGATTGTGCCAGTCTCTCATTCGCTCTGAGAGTTTCTGAATGTTCGCATCAAACACTGGATTTGTTATTACCTGAGAGAAAGGGATCAAGTTGGCGAAATAATGCATATTCACATGTTTCGTGAACGCATTCAGTACCTCGTACAAATGTTCATTTATTGATGGCGCTTTATTTGGTGTTTCGCATGTTCACTTCCCCCCCCCCCCAGCTTCACCCATTTTATTGCAATTTACCTCCATGATACCGCCCCCGCTCCTGCACCCAAGCTTCATATTCACCCCATTTTATTGTAAATTATCTCCATAATTCCGTCCCCCCCCCCCCCCCCCCGGATTCATCCCATTTTATTGTAATTTACCTCCATAATACCGTCCCCCCCCCCGGATTCACCCCATTTTATTGCAATTTACCTCCATAATTCCGTTCAGTAGCATCTCCTCAGAGAACGCGTTTATATCAAACTTTAAACCAATTCTTCTGGAGTGAACGTAATCTGCATTCGCCCACTGAAAATACAACCGCGGTGTGCAAAAAGTTGGGGAATTGGACAGCTTTATCTTGTTTGTATTGTTCATACATGCAACAGCACAATATCATGTGTCAAAAAGAACGGTGTTGAAAACTGCCATGAGCTACTTGTACCCGCATTTTGATCTGATCAGTGATAAACAGTACAGTAATTGTAGGAATAAATTAAATCTTCGAATTTATCATTTCAAGTACAAGAATTTGAGGAAATAAAGACTAGTATAATACCTGTGATGGATCGTAGAGTGGAAATACAACACCAGGGATTGCGTGGTAAATCATTTCCTGTCTGGCAAAGTGATCCCCGTGGGTAACAAACAGTTTCACCTAAAATATAGAACTTGAATACTAACAAACAATTTCACCTGTGAAACCAAGCTTCAGTTTTCGAGGGTCAATTGGGAAAACATAGGCGGAAAACAGCCGTACTGAACTGAACTCCAGTACGCCGACTACTTACTGAAGGAAAACTGATTCAGTTATTTTCAGTGAACAGCCGTACTGTACTCGAAACTCCATCTTACAATTCCTACAATCAAACATCCAAACCTTAGCAGCACGCAAGCACGTCCTCTCTCTCTCTCTCTCTCTCTCTCTCTCTCTCCATCTCATCGCTCTCTGTCATCATCCTCTCTATCTCTCTCTATCTCTCTCTCATGCTCCTCTCTCTCGGCTCGTATCATCTCTCTCTCTCTCTCTCTCTCTCTCTCTCTCTCTCTCTCTCTGTCTCTGTCTCTGTCTCTCTCTCTCTCTCTCTCTCTCTCTCTCTCTCTCTCTCTCTCTCTCTCTCTCTCTCTCTCTCTCTCTCTCTCTCTCTCTCTCTCTCTCTCTCTCTCTCTCGCCCTCCTATCGCTTTCTCTCACGCCCTCTTTTTATCTCTGATCTCGCTCTCTCTCTTTCTCTCTCTTGTATCTTTTTAACAATCCCGATATCTTTACTAACCTACCTTATCTACAGCACATTCTTTCTTTCGACTGTCACCCTCTCTCTCTCTCACTCTCTTTCTCTCACTCTCTCTCTCTCTCACTCTCTCTCTCTCTCACTCTCTCTATCTCTCTCTCTCTCTCTCTCTCTCATCTCTCTCTCTCTCTCTCTCTCTCTCTCTCTCTCTCTCTCTCTCTTTCTCTCTTACTATCTCAGTATCTCTCACTCTCGCGTTTGCAACATTGTTATCAATCACCTGTTAAAACTGGAAGAACTCCAGTAAGTACTCGAGTACTCCAGTACACCAGATCTTTCAGTTCTCAAATTTGTGAACTGAGAGAACTGATCAAGCGCGCGATGATTTCGAGGTCAGTTCAGTAAATAGCCGTACTGGTGCGCGAACTCCAGTATTTTTCTCAGTAAGTAGCCGTCGAACTGGAGTTCAGTTCAGTACGGCTGTTTTCCGCCATAGTTAAGAACTTCTTTTCAGTATAATTATTGTAGATATTTGGTCTTCTCATTTTGTAGATATCTTCAAACTGCAAGACATATGAACATTGAGAAATGAAATGTTCTAATATCACGGTCGCTTGTAGTGGGAAAACGGTAATGGAAAAGGGAGATACAGTAAGACGACGCGCAACCGTGACCAATCAGGGCGCTAGTACGTGCTGACACATACACTTTTTGCCGCGCGTTATGCAACGTGCGCGTCTCCTTACTGTATTTCCATTACGGTAATACGACTACAAGCAGCACTGTATGACGGGAAACCAATCATCAGGCGAGATATGAAATCCTTATTATAAAGTACAAATGCGTGGCGTGAGGAGTAGTGATGTAGTATCCCACGTGCAAATGGTGGGGGGTTGCCAAGGAGGTGCTCTGGGAGGGGTATGGGTAGTTGTGAGGGGATACTGCACGTGCATGTTGTTGATTGTTTGTTGCGTGTTCCTGTGTTGTTCCTGTGGTGTTTTGGGATCTACTGCTGGGGCCGCCATGATTGCCAAAGCCTTTCTACCTACGTACCCCGTTGATTCTCTACACAGCTACAATTCTACGGATCTTTATCACCTGTTTCTACATGTTATTCAGCGGGATTTCCCTTGATGTTTATCACCAGCGCCCTACCACTACCAACCTCCGTATTCTTTACCCCGACATGGAGAGACGAAGAGTAAGAGGGGGAGAGACATAGATACGGGTCGGGGGGGGGGGGGGGGGCTGTTGTAGGACTTAACAATGGGCTTTCTAGTATATTATAATATGACTTACGTTGGGATGTGAAAGGATGGTCTGCTGATCGATTGATCGAACAGGGAAAACATTCGTGCTTAGATTAATAACTGACGCATCATCGAATACCCAAACAACTCTCTGGCGTACCTGTAATCACGGGATCAGCCGAGACCTACATATCAATTAATTAGTTAATTAATTAAATCATCATACTCAGTTCATACTACTACTCTACTACTAACTCATCACTTCTGTTTCTAAATCAAAAAGCTTAAATCGCTCACCCTGCTAAACACATTGACAAGTTTCGTTAGACTGGTGTAGGGAAGAGTTGAAGCTTTAATAGTGTTCCCAAATGAAACAAAAACTACTCCGTTAGGAGCCGTGTTGATGAAATCCAGCACATCCGAGGGGAGTGTTTCAATGGCACCCGTCTCGCATTGGATACCTAGGAAATTTGAAATCAATATATAAGCGATCCAAGTATAGGGGTCTGAAAACATGAAGGGTATAAAATCTATACAGCCAAACCTCAATCTAATCCGGACTCCTGGTTGGAGTTATTCGTTTGGTAATTGATCGGAGCCCGCGGTAAGTTGACGTTTGTAAACACACTGAAGTTCGAAGTTCGAAGTTTCGCGGAAAAGTTCGAAGTTTCGAGAAAACCCATTTTCGGCTGAGAAATCATTTGTAAGATGTGAACTTATTTACTGGTACATCTCTCGAGGTGTCCTTTATCTATACCGAGTCAATTTCACCGTTTTTAAAATTTTTGGTGAATTGGGGCAACTGTGACCGAATTCACCAAAAATTTTAAAAACGGTGAAATTGACTCAGTATGGATAAAAGACACCTCGAGAGATGTACCACTAAATAAATTAGCCTCTTACAAATGATTTCTCAGCCGAAAATGGGTTTTCGCGAAACTTCGAACTTCGAACTTCAGTGTGTGTCGCGAGGTTGAGATTTGAACGAGCGCGCCCAACTTCAGTGTGTCTCCCCCCTAAATATAGGATTCACACCCACGGCAATCAAATGGATTATATAAATATACCTCCAATATTGATGACCAGATCGAAAGTTGGCAGGGGAAGGTCCACGGCTAAATTCGTGTCTGCCATCACAGCTGAAGTGTCTTGGAAACTCTCCAACATTGTAGTGTGGGTGGGAATAAACTCTCTCGCTGTTGAGTCAATACCTCTGTAGTACCTGCACACACGTGTCAATTTGATATACAGTCGGACCCCGATTTAGTGGCACCCTCGGGGGAAAGGGTTTTGTCCACTAAATCGGGGTGTCCACTAAATCGGGGTCAAATAATGTTAATTTCCTATATCGGGGGAAAAAATTATGCCACTAAATCGGGGTGCCACTAAATCGGGGTGCCACTAAATCGGGGTCTGACTGTATCAATATGATCTGAAAGGGTCGATGTGGCGGATATTTCGAAACTCGCCACATCCAGGATGAGAACTAACACCTCAATTGAATCAAGATCAACGATCCGAGTGTAGTTTATTATATAATTACCAAAAGTGTATAATGTTGATGTGTTTACGGTAGTTAAACATTGCTCTCATACGTGTTGTAAACTTTAGCTTATCGTTCAAGGACCAATGATCAGGGCTGAAAGAAATAATGACAATGAAGTTAAAGCATAAATACAGGACTGAAACGGATGATTAATGAATCATTATTACATGATTGAAATTAATGCATGGAAGCAATTAGCATACAATTGATGTTCACAATCGATCATCAGCTGGTCCCTGATTGGCTGATAACCAGTCACGTGACCTAAATAACGAGTTCTGATTGGTTGTTTACTTATGTTTATATTCACCTGAAAGAAGGTTGGTTCGGGATCCCCAGCGCGTACTTCACATAATTAGGAACCCTGTTAGTAGAACTCAGGAGAATAAAGTTAACTTCAAGAGCAGATAAAAGTGGGAGCAAGCACTCGTTGTAGTGTGTACTGACAAATACCACATCATACTCGAAATGTTTCATGTCCAGGAACCTTGATATTGTTGGTTCTCTGTAAAACTGAAGGGGAATGAATGTCGTTCATTGATATTGTTGGTTCTCTGTAAAACTGAGGGGGAATGAATGTTGTATCATGCGTTGCTCGACCCTATTTCGTTAAAACATAACAACCAAGGTAAAGGTGTTTCTATACGATTTAAAAAATACGTACTTACTTCTATTACAGAATACATTAAGTTGTACAATTACAGTCGAAACCCGATTTACCGAACCCCAATTTACAAAACGGCTTACCTGAGCATCCCGGTAAATCGGGGTCCGACTTCATTTAAACATATTGGACATAATTGTTTACAAATTGTACAACCAGCTACTTACTGATTGACAGGATTTAGTGACGTAATCCATGACATCATAAAACTTCTCGTTTTCATTTTCGGTCAACGAATCTTCTTGGAGCTTGGCGAGTCTTTCTGAAATATATCGTGATATTTAAATTTATATCTTCATGTGTATATCTTATATATGTATTTATATTTGTATACATTAAAGAGTAATTTCTTTGATCTAAAACCTATTTACGGACTATTAATCGATTAATTATGTGGCTTTCAGATCGAAAGCGCGTTTATTGATTTGGCACTGAGTACGAAGCGCTGACCACAGCTCACGACCACATCTGCGGTTACTGCAGTTTTCAGATATCCGGTCGTTTCCGGCTTTATCAATTCCAGAAGCCACAATATTCGATTTGCGGTAAGCCATGAACACAGAATGTAAATGAATCTTAAGTGCAGCATCAGTAGCGGGTTCATTCTGTAAATATTCTACAAACTTAAACAGAAACTTTACTGCCGTGATCGGTAAAAAATCAAAACATCTTACCAAGGGGGATGAAGTTAGATTTGGGTGGAAAGTTGAGTTCCGTTGACCATCGGTGGAATGATATTGGGGCTATCAGGGTAACATTATCCCCTGCAGCAATCAGCCCCTCAGCCAACTTCGATTGGACCTAAACAGGGCATGAAAGATATTTGACTAAAATGATTGGAATAATCATCACACGCCAATTCTGCATACAGCGGGATTTTAATCAAATATATATATACTATTCGGATATGATCGTTGCATGTATCAAGTTGGACAACTCAACAAATTGAGGCGTTGTGTATCAATTAAATTGAAAGTGACTAAAACAGGAACCGACCGAATCAGGAAATACTGGTCCCTGATTGGCTGATAACCAGTCACGTGACCTAAATAACGAGTTCTGATTGGTTGTTTACTTGTTTCGGTCGGTTCCTGACTTACCCGAGTATCATCCCGGTAGAGAACGGAGTAAAGGAACAGGACCTGGATTGATGAAACCAGTTGAACCAGGCATAGTAAAGTAAATCCCTTCAGTCCCATCATCATCATATCTAGATATGTTGTTCGTATCTGTTCTTCTAGATCTAGATCCCTGTTCTTCCTATTTAGGTCTGCTCTTCCTATCTAGGTCTGATCCCAATCAGTTATCCTCGAAGGATACAGAGTAGCTTCGAGACTGTTCTACTTGTTATCTCATGGGTGTCACGTGGTCTTGCTAAAAAGGGGATCAGGGTGAGATAGATATAAGGTTGATCTATACCGAACCCTCACAGACATAAAATTACGATGTGAGCCACACAATTGATAAAATAAAATAAAATAAAAATAATAAAATAAGAGTAAGCTTTATAAAAATGGGCCATATTTTTCTGGCAGAGTATAGGGACTTTTTGAAGAGGTCTATTATAGAATATGCTGGATAGTGGATGTGAAATCAAATTGAATTTACTTAGAAGGAGCTATGGTCCAGTGTTGTAAACTAAATTACTAAGAGAAAAGACCCCCAGCTTTAACTACTTTTTCCTAGAAATGATACATGTGTTTCATGGAATATATCTTGGGATCTAAATCCTGGTACGTAGTTCGAACTAGTGTGTAGACAGTTTCATCGAACATGATATAGATTCTCTGTTTCTTATAAAAAACATATCAAACACCGTTCTGTGATACTCGGCCTAGTAAATTAGTAAGTCTATTAGAGGATTTGGGTAATTCCATATCCCGGGTATGTTGAGAATGAGAGAATTGTATCTCAACATTCTCATCTTAGTTAATCAATTATTCAGTATACTCTCTATAGATTCTAGAATATATAGTGTAACAGAAGGGATTTGTTATTTTAGGATGCCGGGAACTGCAGAATTCATGTTTTTGTTGTTGGTATTTGGTATCATAGTGTATGGAGGTTGTTGTTGCTACACTCGCTTGCCGCATTATACATTCCTCTTCTAAACTCTCTCCCCCTCTCTCTCTCTCTCTCTCTCTCTCTCTCTCTCTCTCTCTCTCTCTCTCTCTCTCTCTCTCTCTCTCTCTCTCTCTCTCTCTTTCTCTCTCTCTCTCTCCCCTCTCTCCCTTCTCTCCCTCCACTAGTCCAGGTTATAGTAAAAGGTTTGCATATATTGTCTTTCTCTCACACCCCAGCTGTAGCAGTGTATCAACAACGCGGAAGCTCTCTACTTACCGCCAATAACAATGCCCCTTTTCAAGTCTGTCAACTGTATTTCTTTGCAGTTTTGCCATGTCATATGACGGGATTCGGTATAGCAATTCTCTCTGAAAGTCCCTGGTCCAATTCCCGGTCAAAGCCAGATTGTTTTCAGTTTTCACTCTTCCCTTGCACAGGTGTGAATGAAATATTGATGGGTGGAGGTTCAGAGTGTTCCTTCCTTCTGGACACCTCCCTCACACAACAGGCACTTCCAGCTGGAGATGTGCTGGATAAATATGGTTTTGGAAGGTAATTATTAATTAATTAGTTAATTAATCAATTAGTTAAATAACATTGTAGAGCTGGTATTCTCCCATTTCTTTGAAAATCGTGTTTTGCACCCGGCCTTATGTACGGCAAAAATCATAGTGGCTGGCTACTTGAAACAACATTTCTCTTTTCTTCTCCAGGTACCAGTACACTCTGTTGGTGGCGACAGCGCTGGCGAGGAGTGTGGCTTTCTCTCACATAATTCTGGGTAAATTTTAACTTTAAACTTTTATTAACATTAAACTTTCTTTTTTAACCTGGCTTAGCTTTCAACTTCATTCTAGCTAAATTTTAATTTAATTTAACATAATTCCGCTTCTCGCATAATCCCATGATTGAGGAGCTATAATAAATTGTATTCCAGGTACGGCAGTTGTAAGCAATCAAAACACCTATTGGCACCTTTCCCTCCTTGAGGATCGTCTAGTCTACACTTTCTTCGCTCTCTTCTGCCTAATTGGTATGTTTTATTGGAAATATATTCATTAGATTCATCTCTCCCTCCTCTGTTAGCTGCCAATGATCTGACCATAATTCTTGCGAGAATAGGGTCAGGCCAATTTGCTCTGACGGCCCTGATCCCTCTTTATTTTAGCTTATAGCTGGACCCTCTTCATCTCCATTGCAGGTAGCGTGGTGGGTGGTAAGTTCGGAGATCTCCACGGCCGGCGAACTCTGATAATCCCCACAACGCTAATTAGCTCAGTTTCCATGCTAATTGGCTCAATTACACCCCATTACTACTTGTTCATTGTGTGTAGTGTGGTGGCGGGGACTGCTATTGGAATGAGTTTGGTGCTCTCAACTACATTATACAGTGAAGCGACTCCGACCACAACCAGATCCTTCTCTCTCTTCCTCCTCAATTCCACAACCTACCTGATAAACCTTGTCATTTGTACAATTACCTACTTTGGGCTGCGTGATGTGGGGTGGAGATGGCATTACGCTCTCTTAGCAATCCCCCACACTATCTCATTCTTTCTGAGTTACTTTGTGATTGACGAGAGTCCACGGTGGTACGGGCTCTGTGGGCACACTGAAGGACAATTGTACGTTCTGGCCAAGATCAGGATGACTAACAGGGTCAAGTTCGAGTGGAGTATTGAAGAGGAAAGGGTTGGTGAATCTACGGTGGCTGAGCGAGGAAGCTGGCAGGGACTAATGGCCCGATTCTTCGGTCCGGTGCTCACCCTCAGCTGCGCGTGGTTCACCTGTACTGCAGTGCTTACAATGGTAACTTTTGTACTTCCTATAATGATTGGCGCGCGCTACTGCCATCTTGCTGACATTCTGGAGGATATGAAGGTTCAAACTGAAACTTGGAATGATCATTTTGAGTATCTTCTTCTTACTTTTGTCTACATTTCTCTCATCTTTGGAGGGTATTTGACCCACAGATTGTTGACGGATCGGAACACTTCCCGGCCTAACGCTCTATTCATTCTCCTCGGCTTCCTAATTCCCTCTCTCATCACCCAAATGTACTGTATATCGGGATCTCTCCTGCTGCTAGGTGCTCTCGTGACGGCGGCTGTTGTTGGGGGTATTGTTCATGTTCTGAGTCTATTGGCAATGGAGGTGTTCCCTCCTGCGCTGAGGGGAACCGCAAATGGGATGCTCTTTGGCAGTGCCTTTTTGGGAACATTATTCGGACCTTATGTGGATTTAATGATTCATGCAGGAAGTTTGAAGAGTGTTTACATTGTGTTTTTTGTGCTGGGTGGGACAATTGCTGCGATGGTGTTGAGAACACTAAAATCTACTTCTAGGGGAAGTGGTGATGATGATGATGATGATAGGAAGCAAGAGTTTCTAAGTGAAAAGTTTTGAGTGTGCTATAATACACAATACAATCATATTTGCTCACTAGTGAGCAAATATGACCAAAAGTACGTGTTGAATATGCCCAAATAAGGCTAGAAAATACGTCTAAAAAGAGTTAATACTTTGCTAATCGATCGAGCTTTCGATGGCTCAAAGTTTTATTATTTATGACGTTCTAAAGAATGGCAAAAACAAAAAATGCAAAGAACATCAAACTTTCAGCAATAAAAAGTCGTTTAAATCGTTATCGAGAGGACGAAAGGCAATCTGAATGGCAATTAGAAATATGCAAGTTCCTTATCCTAAGCACATTCTACTAGATAGTAGAAGCCTAAACGGTATAGATACTAGATACCACACCCACTACAGCTAGCTAGCTTAGTTATATATATAGTAGCCTAAATAATACCCAGATGAAGTCAGATTTTTTAATCAAGGGACAGGGGGGTCGACTTTACACATCCACTACTACACAGCTATAGCTACTAGATACACTCAACTATACTAGCATTATATAGAAGCCTAAACGATCCAGTAGATACCACACCCAAAACTAAAGACTCAAGTATGTACACAGTTGATATACAGCTATATCTACAGATCTCTACATGTAACGGGGACCGGAAGTCTTTATACTACAATTGTAAACGCAAACTCAATGAACGTCACTGATCTCTGACGTCTACTACATGCAATGCATGTAGTAGACGTCTATACCTAGGGTAAATTATTATAGCTAACTAATCGGCTACACTATACTACTTGGCGTGTTGAACTATTATAAGTCGGTATTATAATAATTTATAGGGAAATCCATTCAAATAAACCGAAATTAAACAAAACTGATCACTGATACTCACGGATACATATAGTGAGCTAACTTAAACTGTAGACAAGCTGCTTTGTATATTGAATATCAGTTAGAGATGAGTTTAGGATATGGCTGAATATGTGCATTTATGATAAAGAGCATAAAAGAACAAACAATTTAAGGGATCAAATGTAACTATGGATACAAGACTGGATATACTGAGCCTAACGACCATCTAATACATCTGAGTGAGCCTATAAAGGATCAAGCATTGATTGTGTGTGTAGCCACAGAGCTGCACTGCATATCAATTGATAGAATTCGATGATCATTTATTTCATAGAGCGAAATAAATATTAAACTTTTCGACAATTCGATTACCTGCGTTTACTATCTAAGCGTCCATGGAAAGTATCAAAAAATCTGCCCTTTTTAGGCCAAAAAGAATGCGTTAAAACGATGCAATATACCTGTATTATAGGGCCGATTATATACGTTTAGATAGTATATGTACTACCTATATATACACGGACCTATATACACTAGCTCAAAAGTAACACAGTAGTGTCTAGACGAGGCCTGTTCAAATTGTATCTTTAAATCGATTTGCTACAGCAGCTCTACCGCAGTAAGCTTCGAAGAATCTGAATACCAAGCTTCTATAATTTTATAATCACATCACTAAATTTAACAATGGACTTCACTGTTCGACAATTTCGATTTGGATTTTTTTCTTAAACTGCCATCATTCGAATGTGGTATATCAGCTAGATATACTATAAAGGTATTTCGGTAGACGGATATGGTATAAACTATATATAATATATATAAACTCTATACTACACCAGATGAAACTGTATAATTGGTCAATTAAATATCGATAGAGGCCTTAAACAGATATATATACAAGATATAATACAGAACGTTTCATATACGTTAGAACATAACAATTAGATGCGTGGTATATGTTCTACAGTAAATTGGTACAAAAATATATTTCCGCTATCAGTTTTAATTTCTACCATATATCAAATTTATTCAACAGTTTTCAAAAATCAATGATGCGCATTATAAAATTTTCAGCTGAGAGATCAAAAAGTATTGTGGTCGCGCAAGGATCTTCCACTGATACTAAATACCTCGATTAGAATTGTTCGATGGTCGATCTAATGTACAGCAGGTCTCGCTGTGGAATTCAAATTTTACTAAAACAATTTCAAACCACTAATTTGCCATACTGTACAATTTCAATTTTACTGATATATAATGTGGGCAATTTTGCATTTGCGGGCATCGCACTATAGACGCAGTACCCACGTACTATAGACGCATTATAAACGCATTATAAACGCATTATAGACGCATTATAGACACACGCAATATAGACGCAATTTCGTAAGCAGCACTATAGACGCAATATAGACGCATTATAACAGCAATATAAACGCATTTTTATAGACGCGACGCAGTATAGCCGCATTATAGGCGCACTACCCACCCCAAAATCACCTTATAGACGCACTATAGACGCATTATAGACTGACTATAGCAGCACCATAAACGCTACATAGACCCATATAGACGCATAATAGAAGCATTATAGACGCAAATCGCTTTTTATAGACGCCGCGTCTATAAAAAACGTGCTTTTTTAAGAAGCACTATAGACGTACTCAGACGCACGCTGCCATATTTGAGGCGCAGTTGGGCGAACTATAAACGCATTTTTGTCGCATATAAAAGGAAGCAGTATAGACGCATTATAGACGCATTATAGACGCATGTGCGCGAAATCGATAAAGACGCAATATAGACGCAATTAATAAGAAGGAGAGGGAGAGAGACTAGAGGGAGGGAGGGAGGGAGGGAGAGGGGAGGAGAGGGAAAGAGGGAGGGATACAGAGACAGATCAGACAGAGACAGATGGACACAGCACAGATCTGAGACAGACGGACAGAGTAAGATGGAGAGAGATTAAGATGGAGAGTGGAGAGAGAGAGTGAGACAGAGAGGGAGATAATAAGCGCGTGTTTGTCCGTCCGTCTGTCTCTGTCCGTTTGTTTCCATCTCTGTCTTTTTCTGTCTCACTCTTTTTCTGTCTCACTCCGTCCCTATATCACTATCTTCCCATCTTACTATCTTCCCATCTTACTATCTTCCCATCTTACTATCTTCCCATCTTACTATCTTCCCATCTTACTATCTTCCCATCTTACTATCTTCCCATCTTACTATCTTCCCATCTTACTATCTTCCCATCTTACTATCTTCCCATCTTACTATCTTCCCATCTTACTATCTTCCCATCTTACTATCTTCCCATCTTACTATCTTCCCATCTTACTATCTTCCCATCTTACTATCTTCCCATCTTACTATCTTCCCATCTTACTATCTTCCCATCTTACTATCTTCCCATCTTACTATCTTCCCATCTTACTATCTTCCCATCTTACTATCTTCCCATCTTACTATCTTCCCATCTTACTATCTTCCCATCTTACTATCTTCCCATCTTACTATCTTCCCATCTTACTATCTTCCCATCTTACTATCTTCCCATCTTACTATCTTCCCATCTTACTATCTTCCCATCTTACTATCTTCCCATCTTACTATCTTCCCATCTTACTCTGTCCTTCTGTCTCAGGTCTTTATCCGTCTGTTTCTGTCCCTGTACCCCTCCCTCAGTCCCTCCCTCTCTTTCCCTCTCCTTCCCTCTCCCTCCCTCCCTCCCTCGAGGGAGGAGAGGGAGAGAGATCTCTCTCCCTCTCCTTTTTATTTTGCGTCTATATTACGTCTTTATCGATTTCGCGTTCGCACACATGCGGCTATAATGCGTCTATAATGCGTCTATACTGCTTCCTTTTATATGCGACAAAAATGCGTTTATAAAACGCCCAACTGCGCCTCAAATATCGCACTGTAGCCTGGAGTACGTCTAAAGTGCTTCTTTAAAAAGCACGTTTTTTATAGACGCGGCGTCTATAAAAAGCGATTTGCGTCTATAATGCTTCTATCATGCGTCTATATGGGTCTATGTAGCGTTTATGGTGCTGCTATAGTCAGTCTATAATGCGTCTATAGTGCGTCTATAAGGTGATTTTGGGGTGGGTAGTGCGCCTATAATGCGGCTATACTGCGTCGCGTCTATAAAAATGCGTTTATATTGCTGTTATAATGCGTCTATATTGCGTCTATAGTGCTGCTTACGAAATTGCGTCTATATTGCGTGTGTCTATAATGCGTCTATAATGCGTTTATAATGCGTTTATAATGCGTCTATAGTACGTGGGTACTGCGTCTATAGTGCGATGCCCGCAAATGCAAAATTGCCTATACTGTGATCTATAAATTTATAGCTCAGAGTTGAGATCAGAGTTAACTCCTTCTGGCGCCGCAGACCCCATCTCGTGAGTGCACTGTCGGGGTCTGTTAACTCAGTTAACTTAGATCAGAGTTAACTCTGTAGACGACAATTATACGTTTCAAGAACCGACCGAAACAAGTAAACAACCAATCACAACTCGTTATTTAGGTCACGTGACTAGTTACCAGCCAATCAGGGACCAGTATTTCCTGATTCGATCGGTTCTTGATACGTTTATAGATTAAAGCGAAATCAAGCTTGATTTAGTCTACAATATTTAAGCGAAATCAAGTCTATAATATTCCAGCGAAATCAAGTCTAAAATATTCGAGCGAAATAAAGTCTACAATATAGGAATAAGACACTCTAAACATTGAGCTAGGACAAAAACCCGGGTACCAATATGACCGCCAGACAATTTCCTACAACTCTTATAAGGGATGCAATGTGATCCGAGCAACTTTGCATTTGTGAATTTTTCAAAACGTGAACCCCGGTCGGATGTCATGAACATGTATTTTTGACTTTACGACGATATATCTGACGATTGGTAAGACTTAGAACGTCAATCTTGCCACCAACATGTTCGCCAGAACACTGGTTTTTGTTAGACCATTTTGATCAATTTTTCGATGAGTTTTGGTTAGTTTAATGGAGCCCGGTCATGACCCAAAATCGCAGGTGATGCAAAGACACTGGGACACCCTGTATTATGACTAAAAATGATATGAAAAGTATAAGTTACGAGGGTTGTCTATATAACAGCTGTGTAGTTAACATACAATTCTCCAATGGGCCGCTGCACTAATAAGGATATAAGTGGTACAAGGAACAAAAAGGGAGAGCTTTGCAGCAGAACTTCTGCATGTAACTGGTCGCAGAGCGCCCAAACAAAGACTGGACCTGTGTTGTATAGAGGGAGGGAGAGAGAGAGAGAGAGAGAGAGAGAGAGATAGAGAGAGAGAGAGAGAGAGAGAGAGAGAGAGAGAGAGAGAGAGAGAGAGAGAGAGAGAGAGAGAGAGAGAGAGAGAGAGAGAGAGAGAGAGAGAGAGAGAGAGAGAGAGAGAGAGAGAGAGAGAGGGAGAGAGAGAGAAAGAGAGAGAGAGAGAGAGAGAACACGTGTGAGCGTAAAGCGGATATACTGCACAGTAAGGGCGGAAAGAGAAAGCATATTTAGTAAATATTAAACTTACTAAGCTGCAGAGATAAATTCGGGGGGGGGGGGGGGTTGAGCTTTATAATGCAGGAAATGAAACGCTTAGCCAAGTAAATTTTAGTGATGTTAGTATCTCAACAATTATCACAGTCAGACCACGATTTATCGGGATGCTGATCGGGAGAAAGTATATTGGGATTAGGGGTTCCGGTGAATCGGGGCCCAGTATTAATAACAGTCCGCAATTCTTCAGTGGCAATTGGGTTAGCAATATACTTCATACATCTCAAATAGTGCCTGATGAAACTACACAATTGTAGAAGTAAAACCAAATTTTAGACAAACGTATTAATCTTTTTGCAGATATTTCTTTCTTGGGAGCTACAGCTGACACTAAGATTTCTGAGTTACTATTGATGACATGGAAATGCAATGGCCGATATCGGCATATGCAAGTGGCCAATCCAAAATATTTGTACTAACAAATTTAAGTGAATTGAGCTTTCTCATGCTGTGGCATACAGTGACATGCTAGCTTGCACAAGTAAACAAATAAAAAAACAAAAAAGGTTTTCCTTTACAGAAAACATGTGGTGTCTTACCTGCTTCAATTTTATCTGATTTCAATTCCAAGCAATCATTATTATCGTTTAAATCGTATCCAATAGAGATTGCTGCAGTATCTCCCGCCACACCAAGATTGTCGAGGGTTGAGGTAGAGTGGAGAAAATCAAATTCCTGGTCTTTCACGTTTTTCCAGAGGATTGTCAGTGTGTGGTTCGTTTTATATTCCATTACCAAATTAATGATATTGGAATTGTCAAAGTAGCCATCCAGATCATCGTATGGTTTCACAGTTGAAACCTTGTTTATTCCGTTTTGGAACTCTGCAATTTGAAACCCGGCAGGTTCAACATAAATGATTCTAATGTAATTAGATAAATCAAAATAAACTGAAACCGTCCCAGTTGAGAGCTTATAACTGATGTGAAGTTTCTCTGAACGAAGGTCCCAAGGTTTTGTGCAACTTGGTACTTCACTGAAACCACATGTCTCTCCACAAACTGAAATAAAGGAAAAACACATGGTCAGTAATTGGATTTCAGGGTTCCTATTGCGTAGCTATAGCTCACACCTCATTTTGCTTCATATAGGTTCGGTAAATATTGATCTACCCCTCCTTTACATTTGCACGGAAAGAATGTCGAGCAAGGCAAGGTAAATCAAGGTTTCTAAGGTAATTAAAGTTCGAGTACCCTAGAAACCTCTGCATGGCGCCGCAGACCCTATCGGAGAACCAAATCGAGAGAACCCTCTAAAATTGATTATAGTTTCAGTCATATTACTATCAATTATAGAGGACATCAGTGGAACAAATGGTAAAACTTCCTTACCTTGATCAGTGGCATTTGCATTCTGTAAAAACCACAGAATCACAACCAGCATTTTCCCAAAAGACATCCTTGTTTCAATCTTCCGAGTTCAGTCAAAGAAATATGACTGCTTCTGTTTGTTTCCAATATCAGGATATCACGGAACGTTATCGAGATATTATCAAAGAAAGATATCTCACCACGACAAAGAATGAGTTTAAAGGTAACTAGTGATAGAGATTCAAATGGCAGTTTTAACTACACCTGATTGAGAATAGAGTTTCCCAGATGACTTGATCTGTCTCCAGATCATTCGTTTTATCGCGCCATATATCGATCCATGCTTGTCTTTCATTTCTCTCTCCTTCCTTCTCTCCTTCTCCCTCTCTCCCTCTCTTTTTTCACTTTGAGCTAGCTCCTGTCTTAACGACTTTGCGTCGTTAAGTACCCAAGCTTATACCCCGCCAAATGATGATAAAGCACGCCTTGAGCACAGATCGATATAAAGAGGGCGTGGGAAATTCTCGAGGTAAAATGGGTGTGGGAAAGCTTGTACAGTTACTAACACAGCGAGTAAGGTGTATCAGGATGATTATATTTTCAGAAACCTAGGAAACGGTGCATTCTGGAATATTCTTATTAATACATCCAGACCCCGTTTACCGGGATGCTCGGGGGAAAGGGGTTCGTAAATCGGCCATCGGGGCCAAGTGAATCGTGGTCCAGCTGTATTCGTGGCAGCTATTCCCTTTCAGGGAAGAATAGCCCTGAGGCTTCAGGTTTCAGGGGTAAATATTAAATAACCGTACTGACCTGAACAACTGTTTCCCCCAATGATTGGTATACATCTAAGGGAGATGAGGCAGAATTGTGACGTCACCAGCTACCACGTGTTTCTTTGGTCAACTTTTAGGAATCAGGAAATACTGGTCCCTGATTGGCTGATCACCAATCACGTGACCTAAATACCGAGTTGTGATTGGTTGTTTACTTGTGTCCTTTTAGGAGCATTTCCTTCTGCATGATAGTCGTCCAAGCCTTACAACCATGATAGAGAAGCACCGTCAGCAGCTCTGTGTATCCTGATCTTGGTACAGGTGGAATGTGGATCTGATGTCTGCACAAATGAGTAGAGTTTATTGTAGAAATGTATAATATCAATTTCGAATCTCAGCATATTTATTAATTGTTATCGTTAATTTTAGAGGTGCTAACACACACATTTTCCTTTTTGCACGTTTCTACATCTATCTCTAAAATAAACGGTCCTCGAGGATTTTTATCTCTCCCTCACTCTCCCGATTCCCCAAACTTAGCAAGGTCAGCTGAGTCTCTATATCTCTCTCTCTCTCTCTCTCTCTCTCTCTCTCTCTCTCTCTCTCTCTCTCTCTCTCTCTCTCTCTCTCTCCTCTCTCTTCTCCTGTGGGT